>WNLN01000035.1:0-165239 GCA_021347865.1 Sarocladiaceae sp. CBMAI 1973
CAGAACAGCCGCATGCACGTCACAACCTGCCATTCGCTTACACACGAAATGACAACAACAGTCATTCAAGTCAGCAAAACAACACTTAAGCATAACGGCCACTAGCCAAGCTGCGCGTAAGTCTCACCTCACCAAGAAGTGACAGCTCTAGCTCAGTGGCCCATCAACTGTCTGTCTTAGACGAGCAGAATGGGCCCAACCCAATGGGCCCCAATGCTTGGGCCACCTCGCTAAAACTCTGAAAGCTTGGACCAACTTGCCATTACATTAACCAGCGAATAGCTTACCCGAGCTGTCAGAGCCTCTCCATTCTTCAACCATGGATTGGTCCGGACTACGGATGTTATTGTTTCGACCGGTTCCTGAAGCTGCAAGGTTTCTTACACCGTTCGGCGACTACGGCATTCGGCACAACCATCTCAACGACCAACACGTAACGTCTCCGACTTGTAAACAGCAAGAAACTTAGTCCGTACGATCGGGATAGTGAACTGCGGAATTTTTATGTCATTTAAGTCAAATGATGCTGCATCCGACTCCTATCTCCGCGCGCAACACGAACCTACACATCGTTTTGGCATTCCAAATCCGCAAAGAAGCCAAGAATAACTGATTTATCATCTGCTGACAAGCGCCCAATGCGAAGCCTTGGCTGTGAGAATACGCCGTGCACGTCGTACAGCGGAGTTTGCAACAAGGTTTCGACGATCATGGCATCGACCGTGGAGTCGCTATGAGGCACGGCCTGATGTTCATCCGCGGGCTAGCCTCGATGTGTTGATAACAATGCCTCGCGTCGAAGTCACACACTCCGGCGGTTTCTTCGGCCTGTCTTCCAGCTTGGTCGCGTGACCTATACGTTCAGTGCACAGAATGGGTCCGAGGAGATCGCGGCGCTCGATGAGAGTTGCTTGCGGTGTTCTTGCATGATATGTGCATTGGCTAAGAGCTTCCGATGATCAAGAGCCTGGCGACATTCTGATCTCAATGCCAATTAGTTCAGTCACTAAGAGAAAGCCGTCTGCGAGCCACGTCCACCAAGTATTGAACGCTGCCTTTATTCCGAGCCCGAGCTCGCTCGCTCTACGTCGACCGATCTATATGTCTATACTCAACATTGAAGAAAATATGTACATTGAGGGTGAATTGGCCTTCAAGTGACCACACAACCGAGCCGCAGGAAGGATTTATCCCCGGTAAGCAAGGATCTTGGCCACTGCGGCTTCGGCAGCGACCATGACGATAGCCTGGGTGTTTCCAGTAGGCAGGTCAGGGTGCATGCTAGCATCAGTGACAAACTATAACGAATCGTTAGCAACGGGACTCTATACATTTCATAGTTCCAGGTCAATGGGATCAAGCTTACCAGGTTGTCGGTGCCGTAAACCTTGGTGTTGAGGTCGACGACGGATGAGCCGCCCTTGCGACCATCATCGACACCCATCTTCGCCGATCCAACATAGTGGTTTCCTGAAGTGAAGTTCTCCAGGATAGTGGTGGCATTAGTTCCCTCAGCGAGTGAAAAGCCAGTCTCGGACGAAGTGAACAGTTCAACCATGTTGTTCACGAACGCTTCTGCGCCCTCCTTATCCGCATCAGTGGTGAGGTGTACCTTCTCGGAGAAGTATCCAGTACCATTAGGGTGAATGGAGAAAGCACCCTGGGAAGTCAAGCCGTGGGTCATGTAGGACGTGATGCCGACGAGACCAGGTCCTGCGGCTGCGAGGGAGCCTTGGTAGTAGCGAGTGATGCCGTCGGTGCCGTTGCGGGAGGTGAAGAAGATGATGCGGTGGCGACCTTGGGACAGGACACCGGATCCAGCCTCCTCGTAGATGGAGATGTTCTCGGTGTCTGTGCCGTTGATGGCGCCGGCGACGTTGGTGATGTCGAAATCGCCGTCAGTCTGCACACGGATGGAGAAGATGGGGTGATCCTTGAGGTTCTGGCCGACAGGAAGCTTGATCCAGTCCTTCTTGGAAGGAACCTTGACACCAGATTTCTGAGCAGCTTCGATCTGATCTTGAGGTCCGATGCCAGAGTTGAAGAGAATCCTCGGAGTTCCCATGGCACCAGCGCTGAGGACAACACGACCGGTGTTGCAGAGGCTGACGGTCTCCTTCTTGCCATTGACCTCAAACTCGACACCGGTCACACGGTTCTTTTGTCGGATCACACGGGTGGTCTTTGCACCGGTACGAAGGGTGAAGCCAGGCTTCTTCTGGGCCTCGGGGAGATAGGTGCGAAGAGGACCGGCTCGCATTGAGTTCTTGATGTTCCAGGCAGGGTAGCTGTAGACCTCGTGCTTCTCATTGGGCTGCTCGAGCATGTCAACCGCAGACCAACCGCTCTTCTCAAGAACAGGCTGGATAGTATCGTAAAGCCCCTGGTCGTACCTCTCGCCGTCAGCAGAAGGCAGAGTAGAGCCAGGGTTGCGCTCGTAGAGACGCTCAGCTGCTGGAGCAATGTCATCCCATTTCCAGCCAGTGGGCCAGTTCTGGAAGTCGTGGGCAGCAGGACGCACGAAGACGAGATAGTTGATGCTAACACCGCCGCCGAGAACGCAGGCAGCAGAGCCGGGAGTGTCGTCGCAGAAGTAGCCCGAAATGCCAGGGGCCAGAGCTGGCACGTCGACGGCGGTCAGGGTGTCGTTCCATACCATGGGCTCGGCACCAGTCTGAACAGTCGGACCCTGACCTCTCTCGAGAAGAAGAACCTTCTTGTTTGCCTCGGCGAGACGAGAAGCTGTGATGATACCGGATGGTCCGCCACCGACGACGATGTAGTCGTAAAGATCGTTCTTAGCTGGGACTCTAGCCGTGGCGAGGCCAGCCCATGCCAGGCTGAGTACAGATGTTGAGAGCTTCATATTGGCGACAAGATATTGCAGAAGTACTTCACGTGCTGCTTCCTAAGACCAAGCCAAGTGACGAAACAGCGGCTACCATGTTGTATTATACTTCTAGAGACAGCCCCCGAATCAAGACCTTTCCACCAGCTCCGTCTCCTGGTGGAGACAAGTGACGACGGCGGCCACAGGAACGCGCGAAACGACGTAAGTGTTTCGAGGCTATGTCCAATCTATATTCGAAACCTTATTCAACAGCTGACCAAGCGAGCACTATACCAACTCGCTGTATATGTGAAAGGTGCGAAAACTTGGTCCTCTGCTGGAGACAAGCTAAGCTTTGATCGGTATGCAACCAGCGATGCAGTGGATCTATCCCACCTCCTGCGCCGACTATGCAAAGTGGGATTGCTGGAAACAGTGTCTAGTCGGCGAACGTTTCTTGACTCGTGAGCCGCGCGAGTGTACGCGGCGTCGGTAGGTCCGACTCGTGATGGGGCTTGGGTGCCTATAAGTTGGCCCTTAATCTTGCGTCATAAACGCTGCGGAAGCTGTTAGTCTGTAAACCTGATGGAGACCGGTGTTAGATCCGGGATGGAGCCTTGATAGGTTTGGTATGAGCCGGAGTGGAGCGGTCGTTTGATGTTTGGTGTTATCAGATCCTCTACGCGACTCAGGCACACGACACGAAGAGGCTGTCACTGTGAGCAGCTGAGTTTCTACTGCCTTCTGTGCCTGGACAGATTGTTTCGTCATTTCGGGAGGAAAGCCGAAAGATAAGATGAGATTGAAACATGTTTTGGAAGGATAATAGGAGGGTCAATAGAAGGAGGTGAACAATGCAAGGTGTGGACGTTTGGTTGATGAAGCCACTCCGAAAATACCGAGATGCTAGACCAGGAAGGACGTCACATAATGCATGACAAAGCATACATTCAGTTATCATTTTGAAGCTCGCATCTGTACTATTTCTCTCAAGACTAAATTTCATTATCATGGCTTTCCAGAACAATGCTGTTCACCCTGTCTAAGAATCCGCGAACCCGTTGGTATAGGTTACGAGCACAACACATGATCAAAGTGCCGATTGAAACAAACTTCGGACGCCACGCTAGAAGCTTTAGCGGTTTCCATTCAGCTGTGTCAGTGAGAACTCTAACAAGGGGTGGCGCCCTGGAATGTGCTTAATCTTGTTCCTTGCTTCGGGTCCCCTGCGGGTAAACATTTAACGCAGAGAGTGCTTCTATGATGGTTCCGTATGTGGAGAGCCCTTGATAAGCAAGGCAAAAGTCTTGGACTTTTATTTCTCAGGAGACGCTGTAAGTGTACAGGAAAAGCCTGGAAGTAGGTATTCGTGGTTCGTAACGGCCGTACGCGACCGACAAAAGGTAGAGATGGAGATATGGTGGATGGGATAGTTGGCTCCGAGTATGCCTTGCATATGGCGCAGCTCATCACTCTGTCCTGAAGCATGAAGCCAATGCGTCCAGCCCAGTGTTCCAAGTACTTGCATGAACCGTGCCATCATCAAAATACTCAGGCTCTCCTGAGACTAACCCTCACAGCAATCGCGTACCCAGACCGACTCTCCCAAATCCCCATCTCATTCTCCCTCCGAAACGACACCTCCTCAGCATTGACCGTCATCTTCACATCCTCCTTCTCAGCCGCTTCTGACGCCAGTCCCGTCCTATCCAGAAACGGCACCGGTGCATCTCTCCTCAAAAGCCCGCCAAATCGACTTGGTTTCTTCTCTGGCTTTTTTTGTGTTGACACGTTTTCTCTCACTGTCGCTCTGTCTAGCTTTGGTGCTGGTTGGAGGTGTTTTGCTAGACGGTGAGCCATTGCTTCGTCGGAGAACCAGAGGTCATTTGGGCGGGAGGTTGATGATGATGGTAGGTCGTC
The DNA here is from genome assembly GCA_021347865.1 of Sarocladiaceae sp. CBMAI 1973. Lineage (NCBI taxonomy): Eukaryota > Fungi > Ascomycota > Sordariomycetes > Hypocreales > Sarocladiaceae > Sarocladiaceae sp. CBMAI 1973. Next base: position 4,751 of record WNLN01000035.1, read on the forward strand.
GTCCCATCGGCCCCAGGAGGTGAATTCTCGAGGCGCATCTGGGCTCAATTCACTACTGAAGAGCGAAGACTGCGGTGGTGGCGACGGTCTTCGTTTCTCATCTGATGCCAACTTCGTGTCTTTCTTGACCCGAATGATCCTCCTGATTTCTCCACGCCTCAGCTCAGCCGGTTCACTGAACTTCCAGTCCTGTCCGACAGCGGTATCTGGTATGAGGAGCATCTCCACAAGTGTTGGCGTCGGATTGACAGTCGCTACATATGAGAGGAGCTCTTCGACGTAGGGTACTAAGAGGGACAACGTTAGAGTGTCGAGCTGTTCCCGCGCATCTTGTCTTGCACTCTCTTCAGCCTGGATTTGAGATCGAAGATTTTCCAGCTGATTTGAGAAGAGACCTGGTATTGAAGCGGTATGATGATGATTTATACTTGGAGGTGGTGATGCTTGAGTTGCTGTGAAATTGGTAGGCGAGTACGGTGGAGGAAGCTCCTCGTCAGCCGCAGATTCGAGGTATGACTTGGACATGGCTGGTTCTTCTGACGAGTAGAGGCTCACGTTCAGATGTCAAGTTGAAGTTGCAAGAGATACTTTCGTTCAAGATTTCAGGTGTTAGAACCGAACCCCCGCGAAGAGATGAGGTCGTCCAACCGAGATAGACGGCCAGCGGCAACCTCGCCAAGCACCGTCCCACCCGGGGCAGAACTGGGGCGTATTGCCCGAGGCGCAGGCAAGTCCACTCCAATCGCCAAGCAAGGCGTCCCTATAAGCTACAGGGCAACTATTCGTATATTCAATTTGAAGTATTGGTAGATATGAGGCTGATGCGGCTCTTGGTGAGCTTCGCGAATGGTAAGCCTCAAGGCTGATACGGGAGACGGAGAAGCCAGGCTAGCACACTGAGGTTAAGGTCTGCGTATTCGGTCATGAGTCCGGCACCGATGTGTACTTCGCCAGTCTTGTCGGAGAGCGCCGAAAAACGAGCTCGTGGATGGATGATTGGTGCTTAGATCTGTGCCTCCGAGGCTGATGAAGGAAGTAGGATCGGAGCCAAGCGCTGTGCCCTATGCGGCGCGACTGTGTGCGGCTGAACAGGCAGCACTTCAGCGAGGCAGGTGTGTGAACAGTGCAACCGATCCACTGGGCTGAGTGCCAGTGTTCATCTGAGCTGCCGTCAACGAGAGTCATACTTGACCGATTAGGCTATTGCATCATAATGCCGTTTGCGGAACTGAGACCATTTTCTCGCGAACCCAGATCTTGGGAATGCTCCATCTCGCAATTCATCTTCATCTACAATCATCGCGAAGAGCGAGATCGGGCGTAAATCACAACCCAAAACAGCAATAAGCGCAGGTCAAACTGGTCACTTGATTGGAAGCCTCCCCTCATCGGGCTGTGCAGGGCTGTGGCGCCACTAAAATCCCCACATCGTCCCCTGTCACGCGGTCCCTGCAGCAGGCACTCTCAGGGGTCAAGGGCAGTGACAGCGGGGCTTAGTGCATCGAGTTAGTGACTTTGGTGAGATCTGGAAGTCTGGTTAGGCACTCTGACAGTGACTCAGGGGGGCCACTTTGCCAAGTTCGCTTGCTTCCAGAAGGCTGTCAGAATTTGGATGCGTGTAAGATCAACATTGTCGCTCTCTGGCTTCCTTAGGACCGGCAGCATACTCCCGGCATGCAACCCTAATTGTAGTCCGTGCTTCAAGGCAGCATCATTAACCCATCTCTCATTTGTTGATGGGGTCCAAGATTCGATCACGAGGCAGCTTTAGTCTATGAGATGGATGGAGGGCCAAGGTCTGTCCATGATGCTGCCAGGAACACATTCCGGTACCGGCACCTTGGAAATGCGACAACAAGCAATACCCGATGAGAGATCATTTCGCATGAACTGACACCGAGACAGCATGTTGAATAAGTGCAGGTGTTCGCATTGTGCCTTTTACTGCACCGAAGTTGGGCGGAGTAGTAACGGCTTGCGGCTTCACTTCCTACAGGTGTAAGTACGGTCAAAAGTGCAGATACAACGAGATGTTGGGGATCAACACGTTTCAACACGATGCAACTAACATGCCAGATTCTGCATTCTTCACCGAGCTCCCCAATCAAAATTATGCCCAAGCTGTCTCTACATGTGATTCGTCTCAGTCGCGCCGCAGATCCCCAGGTGAATAGAGGCTTGGCTGCCCAAGTGGTCAATTCACTGCTCCGCCACACACAGCCACTAGGCTTTATCAAAGGTTGAACCGTATGCATCTACCAATTCTCACCCAGTTAATGGAATATTGGCATTTCTGACTATCATATCTCTATTCTCCACTAAGGCGTATGCACGTGTTGTCTTGGAAAGGCTTGGCTGGGTTGATATGTCGCAGCCTTGACTTTGGCGCGAGCCGCGATGTTGAATTGGCCCGGGTTGAGGCGCAACATATAAGTCGACCGTGTGACCGACTCTGCAAGTTTTGGGATCATAACAATTCACAACTAACAGCTATAAGAGGCTCTTCTCAAGCACACAACCAGAGGACCTAAAACACTTTCTACAACACAAGGACCCGAGCAACACTCTTCCTTCTTTACACCCTAGGCTCTCCCTTACACCAGCAACTGCCGAGTACAACACAGACTCGGCTCACAACAGACAAACGCTCGTCTCTTCTTTCCACCCAAGGAACTCGCCTTAACACATTCACTCAACCTCTTAGCGAGTTTCAGCCGCAATAATGTCTTACCGCATCGCCCAACCCTCCGAGTACCTGGCCATCACCGGTCTCGGAGTCAAGTCAGTCAAGATCACAAAGGCAGCATGGGTCTGGCCACTCCAGCGCTGCATGCGCTTCAGCGTGCAGCCTCGCGACTATGCCATGGAACTCACCGCCATGACCATTGAGAAGCTCCAATTCTCGCTTCCTGTCGTCTTCACTGTTGGTCCTGATGTCAACAACCGCGGTGCTAACACTACCATCGCGGAGGTTGAGGATGATATGGTCCGGAGGGAGGATCGTGGTGATAGCCTTATGAAGTATGCTATGCTTCTGGCTGACGCGGATGATGACCGCAAGATTGACAGTACTGCTCAGCATGTTACCAACATCATCAAGGGTATCATTGAGGGTGAGACTCGTGTCCTCGTCAGCTCCCTGACCATGGAGGAGCTCTTCACCAACCGTGAGGAATTCAAGAAGCGTATCTTCCGCAACATCCAAGGCGAGCTCGACAACTTCGGTCTTCGCATTTGGAACGCCAACGTCAAGGAGCTTCGTGATGCTCCCGAGTCAAACTACTTCAAGTCCCTCTCCCAGAAGGCCCACGAGGGCGCCACAAACCAGGCCCGTATCGATGTCGCCGAGGCGCAGCTTCGCGGTAACGTCGGTGAGGCTAAGCGCCGTGGTGAGCAGGAACGTGAGATCGCCGCTATCAATGCGCAGACTATGGTGCAGAAGACCGAGCGGGACATTGAGCGTGCTTCGGCTGAGGCTCAGCTTCACACCAAGCAGACTGCCCTCAACAGGGACGTCGACATCGCCAAGGTCATGGCCCAGCGTGCCATTGAGTCGCAGGACGAGGAGCTCAAGAAGCAAGTCGAGGTCAAGCGTGCCGGAGCCGAGCTCGAGAGGCTTCGTGCCACTGATCTAGTCAAGGCTACGATCGAGAGGGAGAGTAAGCAACAGGCTGCCGATGCAAGCGCCTACGAGGTCGAGGCCGATGCTCGTGCACGCCAGCAAGCAGCTCAGCGCCGTGCTGATGCCCAAGCCTACACCATGAGGACCGAGGCCGAAGCAGCCAACTTCGCCGCCCAGCAAACCGCCGAAGCCGACGCTATCAAGCGCATCAAGGAAGCCGAAGGTATCACCGCCATGGCCGACGCCTACTCCAAGATGTCACACGCCTTCGGTGGCCCAGCCGGTCTCCTGCAATACATGATGATCGAGAAGGGTACCTACATCGAGCTGGCCAAGGCTAACGCCGAGGGTATCCGCGGCCTCGAGCCCAAGATCAGTGTGTGGAACACTGGCAGCAGCAGTGGCCAGGGCGGCAGCAGCGATGGCACCGAGGCTATGCGCAATGTATACCAGATGCTTCCTCCTCTGATGACGACCATCAACGAGCAGACTGGTATCACTCTTCCGGAGTGGCAGTTTGGCAAGATGAACGCTCAGATGGGTGCCATGAACGAGAGCAAGATCAACGGCACACACACCAACGGTCATTGAAGCACTTGAAGATGACGATTTTGGCTTGAGTTTTGGTTGGCTATCTGCTGGCTTTCGCATTTGTTAGCGATGCATTGCCTGCGATTGATATTTTTCCCTTTACCCGACTTTCCTTTGTTGGCTTACTACAATTAGATGATCTGTTGGGGATGATGGCTGGAGATACCCTTATTGCGATCGACTCTTGTACCTTAGATTTCCTTTGTTTTTCTCAAATTGCTCATAGATTATAATTGCAACACAATTGTTCACAATTGGTTCAATGACTTACAACGGCCGTGACGGGTGGCGCTTAGACCGCTTAGACGCGGGTCCATCACAACAATAGACTTACAATAGAGTTTCGTAATGGCCCGCGAATCGACCAACAATAGCAAGTCTTTTCACCCGAAACGCGCAAGAATTTCCAGCCTTCTCTTGGGTGGCGTTCCATCTAGAAAAAGAGTCATTCTCGCGAAGGTCGCTCATCAATTGCGCTCTCCAACACCGCCTGTCGACCGCCTTTCTATCCCAGCTTTGAGGCCTCAATCTCTGATTTCATCCCATCTCAGTCACCAGACCACACCGGCTGATATCGGCTCAGTCACCAGATACCAATTTGACCCATCTGCCGCTCTCTACGGCCGCAACGGTCTGTACCTCATCTTCTTGGCGCGATAAAATTATGGGGTGCTGCTGTTCAGGTGCACAGTGGTTCCTACATTTTCCCGATTGAGTCATCGCGGTTTGCCTCTATTTAAGTAGCACACGCATCTTCTACGCGGCTATACTTGCTGCAAACTTCTCCTCGATCAACACAGATCTTCTCTTCATCTTGCTTTCTCCTTCAGCATTGGCAAACCTCAGCCACTCCATCGACCAGAGTCAATTGGCACTTCAACATGGCTCCTTACGATGTTCTCGTCACTGGCTCCTCCGGTCACCTTGGAGCAGCACTCATGATCTCTTTGCCAAACCTCGGATTCACTCCTCTCGGCATCGATATCTTGCCTTCCGCTACCACAAACCTCGTCGGTTCAATCTCAGATCGTGCGTTTGTGCACTCGGTCCTTGCTGGAAGCCACATCAAGCACATCCTGCACACAGCAACCCTTCACAAGCCTCACGTGGAGAGCCACTCCAAGGAGCAATTCATCGAAACAAACATCACCGGCACTCTCGTCCTTCTCGAGGAAGCCGCCGCTCTCGGCAAGCAGATTGAGAGCTTCATCTTTCTCAGCACCACCTCCACTTTCGGCAGTGCGTTGAGCCCCAAGCCTGGCTCACCCGCCGCGTGGATTGATGAGTCTGTGACGCCTCTGCCGAAGAACATATATGGCGTCACAAAGGTCGCTGCCGAGGACATGTGTTTCCTCGTGCACAAGCAAACAAGCCTTCCCGTCATTGTGCTACGTACCAGTCGCTTCTTCAACGAGCAAGATGATGATGAGGATCGACGCAACTCCATGGCCGATGAGAACCTCAAGGTTCTTGAGCTCGCCTATCGTCGTGTCGATATGGCTGATATCGTCTCTGCTTGCAACCTCGCCATGCAAAAGGCAATCGACATCAAGTGGGCAAAGTACATCATCTCAGCACCCCCGCCCTTCACCAACGACCCAGAGACTCTCGCCGCGCTCGACCGCAACCCCCAAGAAGTCTTCGCTGCCGTCGAGCCCAACACCGATACCGCCTTCGAGGGCAAGGGATGGAAGCACCTCCAGAGGATCGACCGCGTTTACGACTCGAACAAGGCTGTCAAGGAACTCGGCTGGAAGCCCGAGTATACGTTCAAGGCTGCAGTGGAGAAGCTGGGCAAGGGAGAGGAGAACACCTGGCGCAGCGAGCTGGCCATGAAGATCGGAAAGAAGGGATACCACGCTATGAGCACTGGTGTCTACACCGTTTGATGAGAGATGTCCTGAACGATATGAGGTGAAGTGAGATCGGCAAGATAACAGCGCGCGCATAGCTTCGGTACGATGTATGATAGATGACTCCGATTGATGAATTGATGACAAGCAGTAACTCCGAACTTTTGAACTTCTGAAATGCAACGCTTTTTGTGAAAACCATCTTACTTTTGCGCCGATGTGAGCCGAGATATTATGATCAGTCCGTCTTTTCTAACCACTCTCCGTGGCCCGCCTCCTCAATCGCCTTTCTCGTAGTCGCCAGCAGCTGGTCAAAAACCTCACCGCCTGGACCAGCCACGAAGCCAAAGTTCTGATCCATCAGTCGTCCGCTCTTCAGGTCGATCTTCTTCCCCAAAGCACACCTGATGACACCACCAGCTTCCTCGAACGTAAGCATCGCTCCAGCGTGATCCCACACTTTGCCGTATCGCTTTCGGTCCTTGTAGATCCATACGGTGGCACTGCTAAGGCCCATGGCTAATGACACCCATCGAAGCACCCAGGCAATGACGTTGCAGGTCGGGGCTGGTGCGCCAAGGCGTTGGTAGATGTCGTCGTGAATGCCGGGGAGGGCTGAGTTGACGTTATCCAAACAGCTGACGAAGCGAAGGTCCTCGACCTTGGCTACTTTGTTGATTGCGAGTCTCCTGGGAGTGGCATCCTCGTCTTGAATGGGACGAACATAAGCACCGTGACCCTTCACGGCGAAGACGATGCAGCCTTTGCCTTCAGGATCGACATCCTCGTTCCTCAAGGGTGCCTTTGCGTTGATCGAAAGGTTCGGGCACCCGATAGCACTCAGGGTCTGCTCACCATCCGCCAAGAAGCCGATGTTAATGGCATACAAATGTCCACTCATAAACGCCTTTGTCCCATCAATGGGGTCAAAGATCCAAGTCCGGCCCCCCTTCGCCGGCGCAGAATTGCCACACTGATCGATCAACTCGCACATATGCTGTCTTGAGGCCGGAAGGGTGCACAGCTTCGCCGTCTCCTCGTCCTCGGTGAGCCATTGCAACAGTTCCCACACGCTCTCGAGCAAAAGCAGGTCCTGCCTCAACTTGCTTGAGTCCTCCTCTCCAACAAACGTGTCCTCCGGAAATGCATGCTTCAGAGTAGAAGCCAGAAGAGCCTGGATGGCAAAGTCGGCGATGGTGACTGGACTTTGGTCGTTCTTCTCGACGGCACCCTTGTCGTTGGAATTGACGAGGTGCTGGCTGAGTTTCGAGGCTTGCCTCAAAACGCCAAAGGCGATCTCAAGTTCTTTGCGATACGGACTGTCCATATTGGTCTTTTCGAGTCCCAAATCCCAGCACTATTCACTTTTCCCGCTTTCTGGCGTCTGGAGAAGAATTAGTAGTGGTCAGTGGCGGTGGCCGCGAAGTCGTAGTCAGGCCCCGATTGCGCCCCAATCCGCATAACTGCATCACCTAGCAACGCGCCTGCATCGTGAAACAGCGTTGGGTCAAGTACCAGCTTCACTTGCCCACCACAGTTGGTGAATGACAATGACGGCGACAATTGATTGGCCTTGAGACAAATGTGTCGGATAACATTCTTCTATGCTCATGGCAACGAATCCAGGGCGTCTTGACCCTGACGATGCAGTCCCTAACGCTGGCCAAGGGCAAATCATCCTTAGCCCTGTGATCGAGGACCTGTTGCGAACCCGATACTGTATTCCAGGGACGACTCTTTTGGTCGAAAAATTACAGATTACGCCAGTATCTCGATCTGGAAGATGGCGAGCTGTCATGCTCCTCCTCGGTGACGGCAGACTCTGCATTCAAGCGTTACTTGGCGGCGGCCTGCATCGCTTTGTTGAGACGGGTCGAATCGCAGTAGGCGCATATGTGCGACTGGACGAATTCCTTCTCAGGTTTCACGAAGGTGACGAGGAAGAGGAGGGCAAGCCCACACGGGTGGTCTATTTGGCGGTGGAAGATCTCGTCACTATTGGTTGGAACAAGTCGTACCAAGAGGCCTGGCGGATACAGACCCGAGAGACTGAGCAGGAGCTTCGCACAGAGAATGACCTCGACCTCGAAGAGGCAAGTCTGGAGTACAAAGAAGAGGCGGTGGAGAAGGCGCAACAGGAAGAGCAGCCTGAAGATATGGAGGCTGGATCTGACAGTGACGACGAGGACGATGCATTCGAGGATGTTCTTACAACCGTTGCGTCACGCAACGCACCGTCCCGCTTTGCTGCCGCATCCTCAAACGCACCAGCGTCGTCAAACGCAGCATACGCCCATTCCTCTGCAGCTACGAAAGGACAGATCGTCGCCATGCCACGGGATTGGCACGATCGTCAGACACCGCTCAAGCTCACCACTCTCCGTTCCATCCCGCTACTGCCTTACGCTCAGAACTGGACTTGCAACGTTTTAGGCATCGTCGCTTCCTTATCCGAAGTCGAGACATCACATCTTCCGCCGTACAGGCAGCGCATCGCCCGCATCGCAGACCCTTCTACGGCGAAACGCGTGCATCTTACGATTTTCCTCAACCCTGAAAATTTCACTCCGATGGTTGGCAGTGTCGTGCTCCTCGTAGGAGTGAAGAACCATAGATTCGATGGGGGAAGTCTGAAGAAATATGCCAGCGATGCGGTGCCTGCACAATGGTGGTTTGAGAATCCAACTGACCTGTCCTGGTGCGATGTCAATGGTCTCGAGGAATGGTGGACTCAAGTACAACGCAGTCAGGATGTCTAATGACACCATGTCATCTACGGCTCCTCTAAATAATTTATCTGCATACATTAAGTTGAAGCTGTTGTGGTCAGAGGGAAGCATCCGCAGCGTCCCGCCCTCACTACGTATGCCGCCATACACTTAGGTGCATCAGGCTGCAGCGCTGCCGCCACTAGCAAACGGAATACCCATCCGTCAACAGTATTCCTCAACACAACGCCCAACACCGCCAGGATACTGGGAAACGGATGAAACGCACATTAATCGCATATTATTTGAAGTAGTTTCTTCCTAAGCATGCGGTACTTGGGCCTTTTCTTCACCCTTGCTCGTGGCTTGTCATGCCCCAAAAAGCCGTCACCATGAGCCACCGTGAGCGCTCCGAACACGACTACAGCAGCCGCCTCGCCAGCAATTCTGATGGAAACGCAGTCAAGCACCGCAATCGGTTCATCGATGAACTTGTCAAGGACTTCACGACATGGGATTGGCTTTATCTTCGAATGAAGATGCGATCGGTTGAGATCGATCGTGGTCAGATCGCTGGTCTAGAGGATATTCCCGTAGACATCCTTCCCATGATCGCGGAACATTTGACCCTTCCCGAGGTGATGAAATGTGCATTCGTGTCAACAGGGTGGAGAGCTGCATGGACAGACTCCGTTGTCACGAGATGCTTGCTTCAACATCATTTCCCAGGGGCCCTACAGTGCTTTGGCGAATCAATCTCGCCCGAGAAGCTACTTACCAAGCTGGTGGACCAGTACTCAAAGCCCGTGGGAAAAGACTGGGCCGTGACTCGGATCCCTTGGAATATTGGCGTCGAAGATGAAGCCCAAACAGGGCGTAAGGGACTTGTCGCCAGGGGTACACTGTCGGTGACTGAATCATGGCCGTATGAGTCCCTGTATGCTGCAGGCAAGGTCGCCTGGCCTGCAACACGATCAGTCATTGTGGTTGACGATTTCGCTGCTGGCACATGGCACCAAGTTTCCTTCTTATCGAGTCGAATGCAAGGCCTCCGCACGGACTTGATTGGTTTGAGTGGTGACTTATTGATTGTTGGCCGCAAGGCTGGCGAATACGAGGATGGGGACACTGTCGCTTCATCTCGGAGGCTGTGAGTATACAGATCATCTTTCTGATACGTTGTGCTAATTTGTCATGATAGAGTCGTTCACCATATGGCTTCGGGTGCTCAGAAATCTTTGAATCTACCAAGTCATCTGATCAGATGCTTCACCCATGAGGAAACTGCCATCTTTCTGACTCAAGGCTGCGGAGCTTATCTTTATCGATGGGGTGGAGCGGTCAAACAACTCGAAACTTCCATTGACGAGACTCTCGGCGTGCCGTCTTCACCCCAGCAAGAACTTAGCGCCGCTCTCTTCCATCCAAGCCAGTCCGAGACCGTCTTCCTGATCTCCGTGCTCTGTCCCGGACAGGCCAAGGATGGCGAGAACGAGAGCTATCGCGAGTCGCAGCGAAAGCTGCTCAGCGGACGAGGCGCGAGTCACATAGTGGTGACGAAATATGACCATGGCCGCCGGGTTCGACGCCAGGCAATGTCACCAGGATTTGCGATGACGGACGCAGATTGTTACGCAGCCAACGCTGCGGGTCTTTACAGCATATGCCATGGTCAACTGATCCCAAACGAAGAGAGTCGCCTGGTTCCAGACCGAGAGAATCGAACTACTGCGTTTCTCATGTACAATGTGCTTACCGAAGCATTCTACAAGACGCCGGGCCGGCCCTCCTCTTGGAGTGGCAATCGTCGCATTTGGAACTCACGGTGGCTCGATCATTTTATCAAATTTGACTGGGAGGCAGGGCTTTGCAGGGATCTTTCGTGTCTCAAAGTCACGGATAGTGTGCCCTTGGCCAAAGTACCAGGTCCAGAATTACCAACGTCAGAGGTCGGTCTGCAGGACATTTGGCAACAAGAGAACTGTCAGCCTTGCAGACTTCCACCCCAGTGGAGAAATCTCCCGCGTGCTCTCCACGTTGACGATGACTTCATTGTTATTGGCAGTCACTGGTGCGGTTATTCGGTGATGTCCGCCCGGAATCACAAGATCAGCCTGGTGGAGCGGAAGAACGGTGCGGAGTGAAAAAATCTCGGAAACCCAGCCATTTGCATGTAATTGGTTGTACTGTGTGAAGTGTATTTCGTCTTGACTCTTCTTCACTTCAATCAATTTCGTTGATATTAGCAGTATTGACCTCGTCGAATGGGTGCCTCAAGAAGGTCACGTGACAGTGTGACGTGCTCATCGCCGATATCGCGGGGGCCTAGAATCACGATTATAGCGACATCGTCTTCTGACCTACCCGATCCAGATGCTGCATCAAAAGTACTGTTGGGTCACACCTCCACTACCACCGCCGCCTTGATTCCGTCTTAGCCGCGTGTCTACCTTCTTCACTCCTCCACAACAGCTAGCAACACTCGACCTTTGATCATCTTTGCTTATCGACATAGCGTGACGATTTCGCGCGGGGAGTGATGAGCGACCAGCAGTCTTAGATCCTGGCTGTCAGCGACTCGCACAGTGGCGTCATACCCGCTGCGACCAGCATCTTGATCACCAGCTCAACCTCGGCAGCACTCCAAACCTGACCCCCGCATCGCACGAACTGCACCTCCTCTTCGCCTCATTGCAGAGCGTATCTTCTAGCTTTTCAGCGATCGTTCTATAGCATTACACATCTCGTCGCGATGCCGCCGCCACCCCGATCCGATGACCTGACACCGGTCCCTCCGCTGGCGGAGAGCGACCGATCCTCCAGCCTAAGCTCCAACGCGAGCACCACAAGCTCCGATATCGAACGTTTACGACAGCAACGCGCGCAAAAGCAAATCGTTCGTTTTGTTTCGCTCTTCTTCGCCACGATCGGAGCTCTTTGCGCCGGTTCGATCGTCGTCTTTTCGCTCTATGCACCCGTCTTCCAGTCGAGGCTGCACTATACTCAGTTCCAGGTCAATGGTGTTGCCATAGGAGGCTCGCTGGCACTTTACTTGCCCGTGTCGATCATGGGATACGTGTGCGACCGAGTTGGAGTGCAGCCGCTGGCCTTGCTGTCGGCAGTCTTGTTTGGAGGCGGCTACGGTCTTGCGGCGGGTATCTTCCGCAAATTGGACTTCGAATACAATGTGCTTGGAAAGCCGCACAGTGAGGACAACAGTTGGTCTTACCCTCTGATGGTCCTCGCATTCGTCTTCATCGGCATGGGCACCTGTGCCATGTACATTGGTGTCGTAACCATCCCGGCGAAGAACTTCGGCAAGAAGTCTTATCGCGGGCTGGCGCTTGGGATGCCGATTACTGGATTTGGCTTGAGCGGTATGTGGCTCAGTCAAGTCGCCAGTCGTTTCTTCACGGAGACACGATCAGACGGGTCAATCGGAGAGCTGGACGTCTTCCGTTTCTTCACGTTTCTCGCCATCCTACTGTTCACCATGGGAATAGTCGGCACCTTCACATTGCGGGTTGTCGATGAACAAGACCTCATTGAGGAAGCTATCGAAGAGCTCGAGCAAAGCGGGTTCTTGGATGGCTCGTCCCTTCTCAGTCGGTCGGACAGTCGCTACGGTACCATGGCGAACCCTTCAACTGGAGACGGGGAAGACAGTGCCCTCTTGGATCCAAACAAGGACGATAACGCGGCATTCAAGAAGAACTGGGTATTGAACGCTGAGACAAGGCTTTTCCTGAAGGACCGGACCATGTGGTCATTCGCTCTCGCTTTCCTTCTTTTGGTCGGCCCAGGCGAGTCTTTCGTCAACAACCTTGGAAGTGTCATCGGCACGCTCACCCCCCCTACGATCGAGGCCATGAAGCATCAGACTTCTGTCGCAACCCATGTGTCCGTCTTTGGCGTGACGAGCACCATTGCGCGACTTCTGATCGGCACCTTGACCGACATCCTGGCCCCAGCGCCGCACACCCAGCATGTCCAGATGACTTCATCCGCACACCTGAACTCTCCTACACGTCGATTCGCAATCTCCCGGATTGTCTTCATGCTCTTCTTCGCACTCCTTCTCGCCAGCGGCCTCGTCTTCCTTGCCTCGGGTGCTGCACAGGAACATGCCGACCGGTTCTGGGTCGTCTCCGGCTTTGTCGGAGCAGGCTACGGAGCCATCTTCTCATTGACGCCATTAATAACGACAATTTTATGGGGTTCGGAGAATTTCGGGACCAACTTTGGCATCATTGCGATGCTTCCAGCTGTTGGATACACTTTCTGGGGTCTGGTGTACTCCGCGGTGTACCAGGCGCACGCGCGGACACCAAAGGGCAGGGAACCGAGCAATGACGATGACGTATTTTGCTATGGAAAAGACTGCTACGAGATCACGTTCTGGGCTCAAAGCTTCGCTGTGTTGCTCGGCTGTGTTTTGTTGTTGTGGTCGTGGCTTGGGAAAGGGGGTTGGAAACATCGTGGCATCGTGGTCTAGCTAGGGCCATGAATTCGATCATACATAGAGCCTGCGGGCGCATTCATTCGTCTGGAGTTGGATAGTTGGACATGAGATTTTAGCATGAGTAAGCCAATTTGACATGATATTTCACTTTATTCTCCTCGCTACTCTGCCTGCATTTTTACTCGCTATCCTGCCTGCTATTCTGTCTTCTCTTTTGCACTCTTCTTCGCTCACTGTTCGAACCCTGACATAGTACGTCTGTGATTTGATGAATGAGGGTTCAATGCTAGATCCGCACGTTGACTCAATATCACAATCGATATCAGAATAGGCGAAGTGGCACATAACGTATATTTGAACTCGAGCTGATGGTGCGATATAAGTTAGGAAGGACTAATATTGGGCTCCTTCGCTGGCATAGTGCTCACGCCAAATTCCTTCGACATGCTACTACCTTCCTGCATCTCCGAGTCGGCATCCGCAGCTGACGTAGAAATCTCCTCTCCAGTAACGACGTGGGGAATCAACGTCTCCCGATTAGGGAAGAAGAAGTTCGCGGTATAGTAGAGGAACGACGACAAGCAGAACCCATATAGCCAGTTGAAAGAGAACAGATTAGCGAGGCCTTTGTCGATGCTGATCCCCCCAGTAGTGACCTTGTGTGCAAGACCTGGCATAAGCGGAACAATGACTGGGAATGTCGCAAGCACAGCCCGCCAGTTCGTTCCCCATTTCTCGTACTTGTAGATACCCTTGGGGTCATACAGCGCAGGGACGTCGTACTTGCGATGTTTAATTAGCCAGTAGTCGACGAAAAGGATGGCGGCCATGGGTGCCATGAAAATAGCGTATGCACTCATGAAGTTGAGGAATGCTTTGCCACTGGCCACGATGATCCATGGGCAAAGAGCCCAGCCACCAATGATGGCGACTGTGATGGTTCCACGGCGGATGCTGTAGTATTTGGGAAGTAGGGTGGTCATGTCGTTGGCGAAGGAGACGGCATTGGCGCTGATGTTCACACTGATTTGAGCAAGGAGCCAGATCAATCCGCAGACGACAGCGGCGACACGGCCACCAGGGGTTTCGGTCCATTGGTCAATGATCTCGAGGGGCGTCCAGAACACGGTACCCCAGATTTGCTTAGCAGCTGAGGCTGAGATGATGCCGAAGAGAGCGACGATCGTCTTGAAGAACGGGATGACAGGGAGTTGCCAGAGTTGAGCCTTGCGGTTTGTGCTGAAACGAGAGAAGTCGGAGATGTTGACGGCGAGGGTGCTATAGCCGCCTGTCACGCTTGTCTAAAGATAGTCAAGTTAGTCTTTACCCAGCGAGAAATACTATACTAGGGTCAAACGTACCAATGCTCCAAGCCATAGCCAGGCGCGCTCAGAACCATGAACTTGACTTGGCTGATTGAAGAAGTCTCCTTGTCCACCAGCCTTCACGGCGACCCAGATTACCTATGCAACATTGAACTTAGAATTTGTACAAGATGTGATGGAACTCAGACAGAGGATAGTCAAACTTACCATTCCAATGGCCATTGGTGGCGTCAGAATAGTCTTGACCCAGAACATATACTGAAGCTTATGTGTCGGGATAAGTAGAAGCGGAAACTGAGCCAACCAATACAGGAAGTAGGAGATCATCCCTGCAGTTGTGATTCCTGCAGACTCGGGCAGACTGTTTGGTAGCGTCTTGAAGCTGGGCCATAGAGCGGCGAGGATCTTGAAGAGTAGTGTTAGCAAGGCCTTGTACAAGAGGCCCATTAGGCGTGCATTCTTACTGTTGTGACACATTTGCCACCGTTTGCTGTCTGTACACCAAACCAGAAGCAAGCAAGAATTCCTCTGCTGATGACAGCAAAGTAACTGAAGTAGTATCCGAAACTTGCTCGCGCGGCGATGGGAAAGGGGATGTGAAGGTCTGCTCCAATGGCTCCGTTGAGAACAGTCGGGATGGCATTACAGATACCGGCAAGGAGGACTATAAGTACGGCATCTGTAGCGGTAAGGCCTGTGGTAAATGGTCAGAACCATATATGACGACCGAGCTTTATTGTTTCCACGTACCAATTGTAAGGATGGAAGAGCCCGTGCTCCAGGTCGCAATTGTGACCAAGTCGGAGAACCAGTATGTGATGAAAGCTGCCTTTCCCCAAGTACGCTTCTCAGCAGGCACCGGGTCCATGTCTGGGTTTGTCCAAACATAATCTGGTGCAATGCTGCTCTCCTTCTTCTCAAGAATCCAGCTGGACGGCTGAGTGGCCCGTAGTACAGCCTTCTCCTTAGCAGCGCGGCCACGCTCGCGGAGTTTGAGGTCGGGAATCATGGCTTTACAGGTCAAGCACCAAAGATGGCGTATAATGCAAGGACCTTCGACAGATGATTGAACGCCAATTCTGGGATTGATAGTGAATGCGTTGTCACTTGAGATGGTTGGGATCCAGCTTAGACAATTGCCAGCTACTCAACTGTCTGCGAATCCTAAGCACACAAATTGGAAGATGCAACCTGCGATCCCATTAAATATCTACTTGCTTAGTTGCAACCTTCCCCGGGCCTCGATTCGCGAACTCCAGGGCCATCGCAACAAATTGAGGGTCGGGCGATAGCCGACGGTCGGACCTAACGGGCGCCTCACCATCAACCCTTATCTCAACACACGCTAGCACGCACCCAAGATATTGGCTCTCCTCTCCCTCCTTGCCCCGAGACTCATCGATTGCTTGTAGAGATTGTGGGGTATCGTGTGGAAGATAAAGAAACGCTACAATGTGGATCGACGGATTCGCGCCGTTTCCATTGCTTATCGCTACCCCAGATCATGCGCGACGCTACAGAGGTCCTGAGCAATGCGCTGCTGCCTATTCGTCCGAGCTGATTCCGACTTCGTCCCAACGATGCAGGTGCCGAGACCGCAGAAGATAAGAGTCTGCAGACAAGTGTGGATGGCACTGTGCTCGCTGCAATGATACATAACCCTCGCCCGAACCCACCGAGGGCTCGGTCGAGCCGCCATCGATTGCCTTCGGGTTACCATCTTTGCTTGACAAAGGGCATCTACGAGGAGTTGCTGCATAGGCACATGTTAGATTGACCTTGCTCAGAATGTCAGGAGCAAGTACGAGCCGGACTCGGCTGGCTTGTGCCTCATGTACCCGACGCAAAGTAAGGTGCAGCAAAGATACTCCATGTACCAACTGCGTTCGCCGGTGAGTTCGAGCCTCGGTGCCGCCCGTTGTCTCTAAGTCGAGCACTGATCGAGCTTCCCAACAGAGGAGAACAGGACTCGTGTGGCCCTCCCGGTGCCGACCCTTATGCTTCGCCTTCTCCTTCAGCTATTGCTCAACCCGAGACTCACTCTAGACGTCAATCTACTGTCACGGGTCATATTGATCAGACTCCTGATGCCGAACTCGGCGCTCTCCGTCGCCGAGTGGCTGAGCTAGAGGAGCAGCAACAGCGACGGATTACACCTTCACCATCGGCACGGCGTACATCATGCCAACAGCTACACGCCAGACCGCCGCCATTACCTGCTCATGGTGCCAGCAGCACGTCCCCGACGAGCCACTTGAACCGCAATGACAGACGAGATGGCGCTACAGCATCACCTGGGGATACCACCGAGTGGCCGGAACACAGTGAGCGTGCTGTGATGAAAGACGCGGCTTCGATCCTTGAATTCCTTGCCTGGGGTCGCAGAAAGGACCCGAATTACCATACAGTTGTGTCTCCCGAGGTCACTACAGCGATGGCCTCAGGGAACGTCAGAGACGCTGATAACGACGATGAAGACCTTTCGAACCCATTCGGAGAATCGACCAGCCTCGCAGTTGTGCAATTACTCTTGCCGAGCCCTCGCATGGTCTGGCAACTGATCGACTATCATGAAAAGTGCCTCTTGTGGTACCACGGCTCATATCATGCTTCAACATTCAGCGCCCAGGCCAAGGTCTTCTACTCTCAACATAGCGGGCTGATAGACAGCAGTGGCGTTGATCTGCAATGGGTCGCTCTTCTCTTCGCTGTGCTATGTGCAAGTCTCGCTTGTGCACCTCCTGGTCAGATCCAGGCTTGGAGTTTCCTCGACGCGGAAAGAGATGCTCTTGCGAGAAGATGGTACAAGGCGAGTATAACATGCCTGAACCGAGCAGAGTACACAGCCAACCTTAGCGTTTTTGCCTGCCAGGCCATTGCGACGGGAACAATATCATCCCATGTCCTAGGCTTTAGCAATTCGCAAAGCATTCAGCTTGCCGCGGCTGTGCGAATAGCTCAGTCACTTGGCCTTCATCGGCTCGGACCAGACACAATCGGAAGTCCGTTGGAAAAAGAGATAGGCCGCCGCGTCTGGTGCCAATTATGTAGCCAGGACTGGTTCGGCATCCCCTTCTCTGAAAGCTATCTGATCAATCCGCTCTACTCGACTTCGGAACCGCCGATGAACGCCGATGACGACCTGGTTCAGCTGCCCGAGCATATCCCTACGACTACGAGCTACTGTCGCTTTCTTCGAAATGTCGCTGCGATAATGCCTCGGCTGCAAGACGGCCTTCTATCTTGCAATACCCCGTTCACTCGCTATGAACAAGTGTTAGCTTGGGACGCACGCCTGCGAGCGCTTGTTACCACGGAGAGACCTTCTTATCTCGGCCACGTTCCTATAGAGCCGGACTGGCCGCCATGGATACCATGGGGGCGGCGAGCTCTAGCCATAAGCTCCGGCCACAAGATCATCATGATTCATAGGTCCTTCCTTTCCGACAGCTTCACAAATCCAGCATTTGCGTTCACCCGAAGAACATGCTTGTCTGCATCCAAGACGATTATCAAAGAGTATAAGCAAGTCATTGAAGAAGACGGTCCTGTTCTTTGGATCCACCAGGCATTTGCTGTTGCTGCCTCAATCATTCTGCTTCTCGATATTCTGCATCGAGATCCCACTGATGGCGACTGCATGGAGCACAAACAACTAGTGAAAGATGTTATCGACATTCTTTCGCTATATCAATATAGCATGATATGCAAGCGTGGCATCAAGCTCCTCAGAGCCCTACTGAAGGAGGTCGACACGAGAGCAAATAATGACGAGTCTTCCGGTACAAGACCGCATAAAAGACGACGGACCGGAAATGATACCACAAATAAGTTCAGTGTCCCTGGTTTCATCAGGACCTTTTGCGACGGTGTCCCCGTAGAGTCAACAGAGTTGAGTAGCGCTGGCCACGGGTTGAATCAGCGACATCACAGTACGCTTTATCCTCAGCTGACTGATACGAGCGAGCACATGATGGATCCACAAATGCTCAACTCTTCAGATCTCGCACAAGGCGACTTCAACTTTTCGTTTCCTGCATTTGGCTTGGACGGTGGGAATGGTTTTGAGAACTTGCTTTATCTGGCGAACTATAACACGGGCACGCTGTAATGACTAATGTATTGAAGTAAATGTATTTCTCTATGATTGTCCCTACGACTTAGCGCTATGTTTGAACTTTCTCGAGGACTTTGGAGAGCGCGGCCATCGTGGCAATGGGGTCCTCCAGTATTGGCTGGTGGCCGCTCTTGACTACCTCGACCCAGCTGTCACCTCCAACGAGTTCACTCAAACCTTTTGACCTCTCAACAGGACTGATCATATCCTTATCCCCAGCAACAAAGGCTGCCGGGCACTTGATTTGACTATAGTCTGGATCACTGTGGTCTGTGGCCACCATCGCTTCTGCCGCCTGAGCATATGCTTCAGGATCCGATGCAGCGACCTCAGCCCTGACCTTCTCCTTCAGCGTCGGATCTACCGACCGATCTTCGGAATCCTCGTAGAAATTCGTCTTTGCCGCCAAGTCAGCGGCGAACTGTATGCCCTTCTCCCTCACCCCGGCCGCGAGGCCGAGCATACGCTCCTTCGCAGCGGGGATGTGCCCAGCGGCCCTTCCTGCACCGAGGAGGCCAAGACCAACGACGGTATCTGGATGGGAAGCGGCATAGTGCAGTGCGACGACTGCCCCGAGCGAGTGTCCGAACAGGACGACCTTCTTCGCCGGTTGGCTAGGATCTGCTTGCAGAGATGTGACGAGATGGTGTAAGTCGGCGACATAGCCACTGACACTAGCAGGTGCTGCTGACTTGGATAATTGTGATTTACCGAATCCTGGAAAGTCGACAGCAATGAATCGGAAGTTTGAAGGGATTTGGTTTTGCAGAGGAAGAAATGTGTGTGTTGAGCCGCCGAGGCCGTGGAGGCAGATGAGCGGTGTTGCCTGTTTGTTGGCGGTGGACAAGTAATGCAACTTGTGGCCAGCTGGCGTGATCAGAAACGAGGATTGGAGGTCGCCCGACATGGTAATGAGCTTCAAGAATAAATTGATGACGATTCGTTTCCAGATATCATGAAGACGAAAAAGAAGTTCTGCTGTATGAAGATCCTGTACGTTCTACCTAGATCAGAGACAATGTCAATTCGAGGTACCCGAGTGGCTCGGCCGAAGCGAATCTCGCAGATCAGCGTGCCCGAGGGACAACTGATATACTCCAGGTGATAGCCGTAGCCCAAGAACAAAGTAGGGAATGCGTTGTTCGAGCTCAGCTTTAGTCACCCTTGCGAAAAGACATCCAATTCAGGTATAAGTCTTTGCGTGAACAAGGTCCTACAGCATCAGCACACAAACGGCCGTCCAGGACTTACCACTTCGTCACAAAAGTAATCATCAAGACTTCTAAGATTGAATTCTTCAATATGGTTATTGCTTCAGTCGTCACCGAGGAGCCCGTTGCTCTTCAGTTGCTTCCTGAAAGGGAGCAGATCGTTCTCCCTCATGCTGAGAACTCCAATGGCCGGGCTAAGACCATCCAGCACAAGGCTGGCAGCAAAGTTGACTTTGGAGCGGAGATCTACGGTATTGACTTGAACAACTTCACCGACGCGGATTTCGACTTTATTTCTGATGCTCTGCACAAGCATAAGCTACTGGTGTTCAAGGAACAGCCTGCGATGCTGAAGCCTCAACAACAATACAGGCTAACCGCATGGTAAGCTTCACCGCCCGCCTGAGACGTAATGAGTCCGCTGCTAACTCAATCATGTAGCTTCGACCCTGACGAGAAGACTGGCGGTTTCGCCCACGGCAAGGACCCTTTTCTTGTGCACCACGACGGAACGGACTTCTTCGGCCTGCCAAAACGTCCAGCTCTTCCAGTCCAGCCGCAAGTCCACATTCTTGGCCGCGGCCCATTGCCGGAAGGCCACTTTGGATTCCCTCCGGGATTCGAGGTTCAGGGCATTGATCATGAAGAGTTCCACCTCCCACCTCATATTCCGGCCGAGGAGCGAGAGGCTGGTGCATCGCGATTCTACCAGTGGCACTTTGACGGCGCTCTTTATGCTATCCCACCTCCACGGGTAGGATGTCTCCTGGCAGTTCGGACACCGAAAGGACCTGATGTCACCGTGCGCTGGGACGATGGAACCAATCAAGAGATGAAGATGGCACCTGGAGCGACTGGAATGGTCGCAGGAAGCAGAGCTCTGGAACTTCTTGACGAAGAGACCAAGAATCTAGTCATGCACAGCAAGATCGAATATGCACCGCACGCGTTCCTGTGGATGTCTGGAGCGCATAGCACAAGGCTCGGACACCTTATTGAGACTGAAGGCCTCGAAAAGCCCCTCGACCAACTTCCACCGTGGAAGCCTGAGAATGTCTGCATTTACCCCATGGTGTGGACTAATCCGAAGACCGGCGAGAAGTCGCTGCAAGTACATGGCCAAGGTGCATTCAAGCTGCATCTGAAGGACAGCCCCGATGGCAAGGTGACTGTGATCGATGACTTGGCTGAAGTGCGCAAGTTCATGGACAAGTAAGTTCTTGTCGCCTCCGCTCTGTCCATCAGGTGTGCTAATTCGAGACAGGATCATGAAGCCCGTTCTGCAGCCCGAGAACATTTACGCCCACCCTCACGCTGAGCAGGATGTCATTTTGTGGTACAACCGTGCCTTGTGGCATAGCATTGTAAGTCCGTTCACTTTACACCTTTCACGAAGCTTTTCTGATTCGATTTGTGCAGACTGAGTTCCCCAAGTCCTACGGTCCCCGCGTGATGCATCAGTGCAACATCGCAGCTAGTGATCACCCTGTCGCATAGGAAAGAGAAGCAAAATAGCAACACATAGAGTCACCATCTACATAGGCAATTTGAGTTATGGGAATAAACTAAAAGTTCTTGACTGTGTATTATTTCTCATATCTACATGCGACTTAAAATCGCCGCTATGCAACCCAGGCGTGTTAAGACGTCTTCGTTCGCGCAGCATCACAACAATTGCTACCAATCCATCAATAGCACGTGTCATTTTGAGAGATCATTCTAACCTTCAATTCAGTGTGGTCTGAAAAGCTCACGTTTGGAATGATTGCATGCATCAATCAGGCACATCCATGGCTGATAAGCACATTATCAGCTCGGCCGAGCTTGCGATCCGGAGCACTTCCAACGCGTCTTGTAAGAAGAGCGTTCTGCGGGATCAATTTTTGCGAATTAATACAAACTCTACGACTCTTTCGTCTTCATGAAATTGATCTCCAGCTCAAGGCTTCGAATTCCTCAAAGTGATTCCGCAGATTCCTAACCATAATGGCTGCCCAGACGAAGTACGTAGATCGGCCAATTCCTCAGGTACGTGAAACCCGTCGATAGCATAACATCCGAATAATAGTGGTTTACTGACTGCCCTAGGTTTCTCTTCGAGACTTCGACAAGCGCATCGACACCATCACTGCTGAGCTATGCGATGCGGCAGAAAAAGTCGGCTTTTTCGCCATCACAGATCACGGCCTCGATGAAGTAGAGGTCCAGCAAATGTTCGAAAACTCCGAGTCGTTCTTCCGTCTCCCAGATGAGGCCAAGAAGACGGTTCCTTGGAACCCGCAGAATGTTGGCTGGGAAAAGATCTCACAAGTCAGACCCTCGACCGGAGAGCCAGACCAGAAGGAATCTTACCAGTTACAATTCGGTGACAACATGAAGGGGCTCTGGATCAGTGATGAGCACCTTCCTGGTTTTCAGGCGAGGTCTTTGGCTTTCATGAAGCGGGTTCAAGCTATATCGGAGAAGCTGATGACTTGCCTTGCCCGGGGTCTCGGGTTTCCGGATGATTACTTCTTGAAGTACCACGATATGACTCGACCAGACTCTCAGTCCTGCCTCCGACTCCTACATTACTTTGAGACGCCAAAGACGAATGATGGCAAGGTGTGGCACCGAGCCGGCGCTCACGCCGACTGGGGTTTCCTCACGCTTCTCTTCCAACGCACTGGACAATCTGGTCTCGAGATTTGTCCCGGTCGCGAAGTTGTTACCGAGCATGCCGTCGGCAGTGAGTGGACAAAAGTCGATTTTGAGCCTGGCGTTATTGTTTGCAACATTGGAGACTTGCTCATGAGCTGGAGCGACGACAGGTTCAAGAGCACATACCACCGTGTCAAGGCTCCATGCGAGGAGGGAGATTATTACGGCGAGAGGTACAGCATTGCCTTCTTTAACCAGCCAGTGAAGAACGCTGTAATTCAGGGTCCTAAAAAGAAATATCCTGTTGTTACGGGTGAGGAGTTCAATCGGAAGGCTATGGAGAGGCAGTTTACGGCGCTCAAGGCCAAGTTGGAGACTAACAAAGCAGCAGAGATCTCAGTATAGTTTGCAATGATATTTTTCAATTTAATTCTCCTTATTCAAGTTTATGAATGGCAATCACAATACCGTAAAGGAGTCTACCTCGAGTGTCCAAGCCGTCACCTTGGTCAATGCCTTCGTGTCTCTGTTAAGCTGACTGGACCTCGTGCCCGAATGAGCAGTCGCCTCAACGAGACCCTGTCTATGCGTAGGAATTGGTCATGACCAATGATATTCCCATTTTGAGATAACGCGAAACTGGTGGCCAATTGATCATTACCAAGCTCAGAATCCGGGGTCGCATTCACACACCTCGGCCGACGTGGGGCGTCTGCACTGCAGCTGATGCACTGGCTCGGCCGAAGCTGTAAGCCACCGATATGCGTAGCTTCGGGACCTCATCCGTCTGTCATTTAGCAAGTAAAGATCGGCCGAAGATATGAAGGAAGAGTGTAGACTTATTGATCAATGTAAACGCGAGACTCTCACGCCTAGCGGTCTTGAGCATTAGATCACACTAGAAGATGAACGCATGTTGGCTATAAGGCGAACAGTTAACACACAACTCACCTTGAAGCACTTGTGGAACTCATTTTCTAAGACATGTCATCCTCACGAACTACTCAAGTACTTTGGTCGCTAGGAATCTTTGGAGCACAGAGCTACAAGCAGCCGGTTCGGGCCATTGCAACTCACGTTGAAGACACTGACACGATGGCACCCTCGGTATTGCCTTCGGAGCACAGCTTCTCCCTGAAGCTCATGGAGAACACTCCCGAGAAGAAGACCAACTTTGGCGCTGTTGTCACCAATATCGATCTGGACAATGTCTCTGGTGCGCATGCCTACTTCGAATGCGGAGCTCCTGAGACCTGCTAACGGCGCGGATAGACCCGGATGTCAAAGCTCTTAGTGACGCCATTTGGAGACATAAAGTAGTTGTAGTCAAGGGCCAGAAGCATATTCATCCGAAGAAGCAGTGGGACCTTGTCACTCGGTTTGATCCCGCAGCGCCACAAGTCCATGGCCATGGTGATATGAAGACCTTCAATGAAAAGGGAGGTGTTCTTGCAGTGAGTGTCACCTGACTTCGGAATATTCTCGCATTGTTACTGACAACTGATTGCAGCGTGGTCGGGATGTTTATGCTATCCCTGACGCGGAAATGGTACGTATCGTTGGCAAGGGTTACCTCGGCGAAGATCACTATGGCATCAAGGACAAGAACATTCACAAAGAGCCGGCTCATCTTTTCCACGATCTTCCACTCTCAGACTCAGACTACGAGGCAGGTCATACGCGATTTCACAGGTGGCACATCGACGCCGCCCTATACGATCGCGAGCCGGCGTGGTTCACAACTCTTCGCTGCATCAAGAGACCTACCAGCCCGAAAGTCACCGTCCACTGGGACGACGGCAGTGGCTATAGCATGGAGTCCGAACCTGGCTTGACAGCCTTCTTCAGCAATGTCCAAACCTACGACTTGATGACCCCAAATGAGCAGAAGATCGCTGATCACTCATGGGTTGAGTACGCGCCTTTCCCATACCTGTGGATGGGCGACTGCAAGGGCAGGCCCCATGGCCTCGGAGTTGAGACGCAGGGGAAAGAGAAGTCTGAGGGTGAAATCGGTGAATACGACGAAAAGCTCCTCAAGCGTTACCCCATGGTCTGGGTCAACCCCGTCACAGGAGAGAAGGCTTTCATGGTGCACGGAATTTGCGTGCGACGCATGTTCTTGCGTAGCGGTCCTGATGAAGAGGCAAGACTCGTGGAGGACTTAGCCGAGATTCGCGAATGGTTGAAGGTGATTCAGGAACGCGTACTGAAGCCAGAGTACATCATGATCCCGAAGCTTGAGCCTGGAGACATCGTCATGTGGTCCAACTGGCAAATGTTCCACTCGGCGGTAGACTATCACGACAAGCTGGGCCCGAGGACGATGCATCAGGCCAACATTGCTGCGAGTACTTCACCCACAGGGCCTCATCCTATTCCGGTGATGGCTTGAAGCGGGCTGTAGCATAGATCTGAGATTGTATTAGTTGATCTGAGTCATGTAGCCTTTGTCAACATGATGGTATTTATCCGTTGATATCTGACGCCAGGCGTGATAGTGCCATTATCACAGCGCGACATCTCAATCGGTCGACACTGGGTCGTGATTGCTGAATCCTGGAATTCGTCCTGGGAACAGCCGCGGAATGGGTAGAATGTTCTTGCTGCGGTCAAGACTTCGCATAGTCAAGTGACGAGAAAGTGCATATTAGATCTTTACACTCACTGACAAAGCAGAATCACATTTGAGCTGAATTGTAGACGTTGCATGCAGCTGGTAGAAATCACCTGACAACGTGCCTAATTCGCGTCGCCTAAAGTGCCTCCAACTCAGCAAGCGTGAACCCCACGAACAATCTCCACCGCCTGCAGCTTCTCCAACCGTTGCATCATCTGCTTCGGTGTGCCGGCATACTGCGAGTCGCATCATGAGCAAGTCTTTATCAAGGAACATGTAACCGCGCTTCTTTCACAATGAGTGAATTCACAGGTATGCATTGTGGCCGCGACTCTCTGGGACTGTGCTGACCGCGTAAAGCTGCGGACACGATCCGCATCCTAGTCGCAACAGATAATCATGTCGGCTACGAAGAGCGAGACCCGATCCGAAAGGACGATAGCTGGAGGTCATTTGATGAGGTCATGAATATTGCGCGGAGTGAAGATGTAAGGACTCGCCTAGCCAGCGGAGATACTTCAGCTGACTTCCGGTTCGTAGGTCGACATGGTCCTGCTCGCAGGCGATCTGTTCCACGACAACAAGCCGTCTCGCAAGTCTCTATACCAAGTGATGCGAACACTCCGACAGAACTGTCTTGGCGATAAGCCTTGTCCACTCGAATTCCTGTCCGACGCTGCCACCGTCTTCGAGGGTGCGTTCCCCCACGTCAACTACGAGGACCCCGATATCAATGTCTCGATACCTGTATTTTCGATTCACGGCAATCACGATGATCCTTCTGGCGAGGGTAACTTCTGTTCGTTGGATCTGTTACAGGCTAGCGGTTTGCTGAATTACTACGGTCGAGTCGCCGAGGCGGACAACATCGAAGCGAAGCCGATTTTGTTACAGAAGGGTTTGACGAAGCTAGCTCTCTTCGGGTTGAGCAATGTCAGAGACGAGAGGATGTTCCGAACCTTCAGGGATCACAAAGTCAAATGGTTCCGGCCAAATGTGCAGATGGGAGACTGGTTCAACATGCTGGCTGTACACCAAAACCACCACGCGCACACGGCTACCTCGTATCTCCCAGAGAACGTTCTGCCAGACTGGCTCAACCTCGTAGTCTGGGGTCACGAGCATGAGTGTCTTATTGATCCTACAAAGAACCCCGAAACTGGCTTTCACGTCATGCAGCCAGGGTCATCAGTGGCAACATCACTTGTTCCTGGCGAGGCGGTACAGAAGCATGTCGCGATTGTGGAGGTGACTGGCAAGGACTTCAAGGTCCAGAAGATCCCATTGAAGTCAGTGCGTCCTTTCGTGACCCGCGAGCTGGTTCTGTCGCAAGACAAACGCTTTAAAGGTCTCGATAAGAAGAAGGACAATCGCCAAGAAGTCACCCGCAAACTGATGGAGGTGGTTGAGGAGATGATTGACCAAGCGAATCGAGACTGGGAAGATCTTCAAACCGATGATGAAGCGCTCGAAGAACGCCCGCTTCCCTTAATCCGCCTAAAAGTGGAATACTCGGCACTTGACGGAGGTCAATTCGAGTGTGAGAATCCTCAGCGGTTTTCCAATCGTTTCTTGGGCAAAGTCGCAAACACCAACGATGTTGTCTACTTCCACCGCAAAAAGAAGGCAGACCGAAAAGCTACTGCGGTCGACCCCACGGAAGCACTTGAGGCTCTGGAGGATGGTGATGACATGGTCAAGGTCGAGTCTCTCGTACAAGAGTTTCTGCAAGCTCAGTCGCTCAAGGTCCTTCCGCAAGGCCCCTTTGGAGACGCGGTCAACCAGTTCGTCTCAAAGGACGACAAGCATGCCATGGAGCTGTTCGTCTCAGAGCATCTCACCGGGCAGGTCAAGCAAATGCTCGGCCTGGAGTCAGATGATGAGGACTTGAACAGCGCTATGGAGATCTACAGAACAAGAGTCGAACAGCAGGTCACAGCGGGCGAACGAAAGACGCATGACTCCAGAAAGCGTGTACTAAAACCACGTCCAGATACCTGGGACAGTGACTTTGATGGCAGTTGGGAGGACGCTCCTGATGCGTGGACATATGAAGAGGGTACCACAACCGCGGCAAAGAAGCGAGGAAAGGCTGGTGCTCGGAAGACTGTGCAAGATGATGAGGAGATGGAAGACGCTGAAGAGGAGGTTCCGAAAGCACCTTCGACCCGGAGAGCGCCCGTTAAGACGACCAAGGCGGCACCGAAAAAGGCACCGGCCAAGAAACCGCCAGCTCGCAGCCGCGGGCGAAAGGCTGTTTCAGAGAGCGAAGAGGAGGAGGAGGAAGAAGAGGACGATGTTATCATGGAGTCGGAACCCGAAGAACCGCCTCCAAAACCGGCAGCATCAAGGTCACGGAAAGCTGCTGCTCCGGCGCGGGCAGCCCCTGCGAAGAAGACAACAGCGACTGCCGCAAAGGCCACAACGAGGGGCAAAGCCGCAGCAGCGGCTGCACCAAAGACAAAACAAGCTACACTCAACTTCTCACAGAGCCAGAGGGGAAGCGGGGGAACACAAACCAAGGCGGTTGAAATTAGTGATGATGAGATCTCAGACGATGATGCATTTGAGCCGGCACCTGTCGCGACCAGAACTAGAAGGAGGTAGATGTGAAATGACACTTCTCCTGCATCTGTAACGAAGATAGGATGCTGTAATTATGACAATTCATTCGCTCTCTGGCACGCATGTTGGAGCACTGTGCCAATGCTGAGCTCAACGCGCCAGAAGCAAAGATAGTATGGATCAGCAACCCTAACCCGAGTCAAAACCGTGCCACAGACCCAGTGATAGTCTGTCTGCGCCGTAGCCACATCAGCAGCCACATCGGCATCGGGCCAACCCGTTTCCCCACGACAGGACAGGGCTGGATGGGCGTAGATGCATGCTTCCACCAGCAAACAACGACTCGAGCAGGCTACCGAGATCACACAACTGCTGAAGTCCAGTCTTTTGCTCAAATGTCTCAGCAGTACTCCCAAGTACGGGGTCTTGACAAGCAATGTCCTGCTTCGTCGACCAGTCTAAGTTAAGTTTGGGCTGTCCCCGGCGGTACGCCTTCCATCAGGCATCGAAGGGATCAAATCCAAGGCAAGTTCACCCTACTCTCAACACAAGCACTTGAGACTTGCAAGGCAAGCGTCAATCTAGTGCACAGACTCTCGGTCCTTATTCCCGTGCAAAGGTCTATGAGAAGTCTCATGGTGTTCTTCATGGCCAACAGCTGCTCCCCTCCAAGCCATCATTTGAGGCCATCACCTCTCTGGCAGGCACCAGCACGGCCAGCATCACGTGGCCTCGGGTCAACCACGGCTCAAACCGTCTGCTGTCTGCCGCTTTCAGGGTGGTGCGCTGAAGCCTAGCGCTACAGCGTCGAGTCCGTCGCTGGTGAGAACAGGCGGGGGGTTGGGCATTGGCGCGTGTTGAAGCAAAACCTAGCCAAGGATAAGGTTTCTCCTCATGGAAGCTTGCGCAACGAACAAAAAAACGAAAATGGGCACAGGGCGAAAAGCAATGCAATCCGGACGTGCAGCAGGATTCCAACGATACCCGTGGCCTTTGTTGTTTTGATAAAGTCCGATGCCTCGTGGTGGTGGCGGTACCAGTGGTGTGCAGCCGCGCCCGCGCCAGCGACATCCAGTTGCTGCAGCCTGACTCTTCTAGGTCCGGGAGCTGCGACCAGCGAAGAAACAACAACAAATCCGGCCGCCCATTCCCTCCCTCCCGCCAATTTTCAACCACGCATCATCCCACGCATCCACCACCTCCACCCCATCGCGACAGCAACTTCACCGCAGTATTCTTGACGCGCACCGAATTTCGACGACTGCCGACTCAAGTCCAACTCGAATACCCTTTTTACAACCTTTTCTCGCACTCCCGAATCAGCAAAGATGCCTGGCGGCAAGGGAAAGTCCTCTGGCGGCAAGAGCTCCGGGGGGAAGACGAGCGCCGATGGTAATAAGAAGCAGCAGAGCCACTCTGCTCGCGCTGGTCTCCAGGTAAGCTTCGCGCTTTATGCATGCAGCGCGTTGTCACGGGTTTGCGCTTGGTCTGGTCGATAATTTTGCGATGATCACGAATCGTCGCATCACTAGCTGCTCCGAAGCCTTCGTTATCACGTTACGACACTCTGAACGATTTGTCGACGCGTCCATCCTCTTGACAACGTCAGACTGTCACACTCCGACCTTTTGCGCCAACTATGGGCGTTCCATTTGGCCGCGCGTAGTCCGGGGCAAGTCCTTCCATCACGTCTATGCGGCCCATGCGCAGGCTGACAGCCTCTGTGCTTTGCCCTGCACAGCGCTTTAGACTGCGCTCTTTGGACTGCGCTCTTTGGACTGCGCTCTTTGGACTGCGCTCTTTGGACTGCGCTCTTTGGACTGCGCTCTTTGGACTGCGCTCTTTGGACTGCGCTCTTTGGACTGCGCGCTTTATCATCGACACACCAGACAAAACCTGGATGACAACGGACGCTGCTGCTGCTTCATACCGCGCCACACGACAAGATCGCTAACATGTCTGAACAGTTCCCCTGCGGTCGTGTCAAGCGTTTCCTCAAGCAAAACACTCAGAACAAGATGCGTGTTGGTGCCAAGGCTGCCGTCTATGTCACCGCCGTTCTCGAGTACTTGACCGCTGAGGTCCTCGAGCTCGCAGGCGTGAGTGCCCATTCCCTTTTGGAAGTCGCATGCAGAGCCAGACTGACCCCTCCCAGAATGCTGCCAAGGATCTCAAGGTGAAGCGTATTACGCCGCGCCACCTTCAGCTCGCCATTCGTGGCGACGAGGAGCTTGACACTCTCATCCGCGCCACCATCGCGTTCGGTGGTGTGTTGCCACACATCAACCGTGCTCTCCTGCTCAAGGTCGAGCAGAAGAAGAAGGCGAAGGCTTTGGAGGCTTAGTTGCTTTCCGTGGAACCCTAGATCCAGCATGTACTGCTGTCTACTGAATTTTCGCTGTCGCGCTCAATTGTGAGCCGTTATTATGCTCGTCGCTCTATTTCCTTTGGTCGCGCGGGTTGCTAGGTACTGGTTGGGCACTGGCTGGAATGTGCCCGTGTCAAGGTGTCTCAGAATTTTGCTATACGGAAAGAATGGAAGTTGAGGGTCACAGGGGTTTTGGCAAGATCCATCCCCACACGCAAGTAGGACGCCGACTGTGAAGCTTATCGTCGCATACGCCTTGGCCTTGTCGGTGTTGTGCTGGTTGATGCCAACGAGTCAAAAACTTGACAATGTCTGGCCCACGCGGCCTGCAGTCTTCGGCCACGTCCATGCGAGTCTGTCTTGCTGAAAGGAGTCATTGTACAACAGGATGAGAGCCTGGGCGCCGAAAGCAGAGTAGTCGGCGCCTCGGATCGTCGAGGACGGGGCGCCGGCGCGCGTGGTACACAGAAGGGTCTCATGCTGTAGTAGAACACAACATCCCCCAATATGATCGCTGCTTCAAGAGGTTACAAGTCCTGAATTGTTACATCACTATGATTACGTGCACATGGAATCAATGGCCATGCGGAAAGCCATTAGCCAGGCACAGAGGCAAACAGTCGAAAGACAACAGCTTTGAATTGGTATCGTATCCGGATTCTCCGTCACGGCGCAACGGACCAAGCACAACGGTCCTCATCATACACCATCCCGTTCATCATGTCCTCCGTACTGAGCTTTGCAAACTGTTGAAATATGCTGCCTTCAATCGTATAGACACACTCTTGGCCCAAGCTTGCGCCACTTATGTCCTCCAGCGGAAACCGGGGTGCTTCCAGTCAAGGTCCTGAATCTCCTGGCTGGAAAGCCCGTGCAGCGCTTCATCGACATCGACAAGATCGCGCCTGCGGTTGTCGCGCTTCATCCAGAAGTAGGCCAGAAGCGAGAGGATAAGAATCGTAGAGGCGGCAGCCAGGTTGATGCCGTTGCCGATGTGGAAGTCGGGAGCGTCGTCACCAGGGTAACTCCAAGAAGAGATGAGACCGCCGACGTTGCCGAACATGACCTAAAGAACGAACATATTAGTATCACTGCAATACAGGACAGGAAAACCAAGTCTGGATGGAGAACTCACGTTGAGGCCGATGGCACTGGTACGAGCAGTGTCACTGACGATGTTGGCACTGATCTGAGCATTGGACATGGGTCCCAAGACCATAGCAGAGCTGGCAATGAAGAAAGTTGCTCCGTAGCGAACCTTCAGCGAGGCTGAGCCGAGGAACATGGCGTAGCCGCACATGACAAGCGGCGCACTGGCAGCAATCAGGAGCTGACGGCGATCAAGACGCCAGCTGATGAAAGGGAACAGCAGGGTGAAGACGGCACCAACAGCCCATGGGGGCACACAGAGAAGCTGTTGGCGGATAGTGCTTTCGCCCTCGTGCAGAGTCCTGACAATAGTTGGGAGGAAGAAAGCCATGCCCTGGACGGTGATGTTGTTGAACAGGAAAATGAAGGCAATCTCGAGTGTCACGGGCGAGGTCATGCCACGGATCAGCTTAGTCTTGTCGATACCATCGATGACCTCGGTCTGACCAACACGCTCGGACTTGACACGAGCGATGCAAAGGGACTTCTCCTCCTCGCTGAGCCAGCGGGCGGTCTCAGGACGGTCGGTCAGAGTAGCGAAGGCGGCAACGCCAAGGCAGACAGTGACGATACCCTCAACCACGAAGATCATCCGCCACTCCTTGACACCGGCGAAAGAGTCCATGTGCAGAATACCACTGGCGAGCAGGGCACCGAAGGCACCAGCCAGAGGGGCGGCAACCATGTAAAGGGCGAGACGGAAACTAAGCTCGGCTCGCTGGTACCATCGAGAAAGATAGTAGGCGACTCCCGGCAGCATACCAGCCTCGAAAATGCCGAGGAGGAATCTGACACCGCACAACTGCTCCATTGTCTTAACATAACCGGTGCAGATACTGACGAGACCGAAACCAAGAGTGGTAGCGGGAAGGAACCAGCCGGGACCCATCCACTTGCAGCAGATGGTAGCGGGAATCTCGAAGATAATGTAGGAGATGTAGAAGATGGAGACAACAATGTTGTAGTCCCACTTGCCGGTCATGCCAAGGTCCTCCTGGAGGTTGGCCAGACGAGCGTTGCCTATGGTCATTATTAGCAACTTGACTTATGCGGTAAGCAAATCCTCTGCGAGTGCACCATTGACTTACCAATGTTGACACGATCAATGAAGCAGAAGAGGTAGAGGAAGAAGACTGTCGGGACGGTGAACATATCCAGCTTCCATCTCAGTCGTTCTTCCTCCTTCTTGTCGAAAGTGACCAGAGGGTTGCCATAGCTGTATGCATTGTCAATTTACGATCATCACAATACTCAAATGGTGCATTCAATCAAATAGATATGATCGGAGCATTGGTTCAGAAATGCACTCACGCATCAGTGGCGAGCTGGCCATGGCCGGCGACATTTCCAATCTTGCCATCGGAGGTCACTTCCAGTCCCTGCGCCCGTGCCGCCTCAATGGTTGCACTTGTGGGCTGGTTTCGGGTGTCATGCTCGATGTCCTTTTCGGCCCCCATACTGGCGGTCTTTGGAACGATCTTTTTATCGGGTTTTGTGTCAATTCGAGGACCAATGAGAGGTCTGAGAGCAAGGCCGACTTGAGGGGAAGAAAAGGCGAGAAAAAAACGAGGCAGATGGTCAATGAAATAGGGAATCCAGAAAGCCAAGCCTAATAGCGGTTAACTGTGAATGTGGAGTTAGTCTTTGCCTCCAGGTCCTCGTTGCGCTCCCCAGGCTAACTAGCGAGTAAGCTTACTGGCTCAAATTTGGCTGTTCTGAAGTGCTCGCCTAGATACCGGCGAATTGTCTTTCTGGAGTGAGGACAGGGCACAAATACCTTCTCCAATGTCGTTGGTTCTCTTCTGCGAGAATTGGGGCGCAATCAGATCCTCATGCACCGCGTCGACAGGAGGCAAGACGCAGCCCTTTTAAATGAACGATGTCCATCCCAGGAACCCTTGCCTGCCCCCCAGTCACTCAGCGCAAATGCCGGTTTCGAGTCCGAGATGCAATAGGTGCTTGTGGGACTCCACACCATCTACGCATAGGCTTGGAGTCATGGTGGTCTAAGCCGGAGGGGGGCAGCCACAGCGACGCCTTCACACCTGGGGAAAGCATTGTGATGGCTTAGAGTCGCAATTCCTTCACAGGTCATTCGTCTCTCCACATTTGGGGGGCCCCATTACCCCCAATACCCCAGTCAGTAACCAGTAGACAACGAGCTATTGGAGTACTCAACTTTGGATGTGACCGTAGCTGGGTGGGTAATCCAAACAGTGGGTATGCAATTCCATATGCAAAGAGCGCCCATGACTTTAGCCATCGCTGCTTGCCGCAAAACAATCCCGACTGCCTAGGGGAAGCCCCCGACACGAATCCCACTCGGTTGGTGGAGACATGGTCCGGGCATTTTGAACCTTTGGGTGTTGTTTCTTTGAGTTCTCCAGATTCTCCCCCACAATTTAACTCGTCTTAAGTCATGCTTAAGCTGAGAAGCTTAGACACTGGCGCGAAAAAGAGTCTCATTAGACTTTGAGTGACGTTCAACAATGTCTGCCGTACACGTAGCCGTACAAGAGACTGATATTCATTAGTCTGCGACCCCTGGAAGCGCTGCAAGCCCCCTTGACCGCACTTGTGCCGCGTGCCGTCCCCGGGCCTGGCTATTTGCTTCTTCTCTCGCGTGGCTGCAAGGCGCGCCGGTCCCGGACAACTCGCTTCTGCAGCGTCACCCGTGGCATGTCACTTTAGTGATCAGTGTTGAGTGCGCATACCTGCCTCGGTCATTTGAGCGGAAGCCATCCAGATTGAGCAATGATATAGCTGGAAAGGTTTGTGCGCCTGTCTTTATCATGCATCCTTGACAGGGTCTGTCGTCGTGTCCCATTTCCACCGTGCCATGGCCAGCTCAAGTAAATGGACGTCGAGTGTCGCTCACGGCTTCTGAGGACGGGTGAGCTTAGGCCCTTGGTCTGGGACTGCATTCCTTGCCTGACGGTCAGAACGGCGAATACTTCTTCGCACGTGTCCAGAATGGCCATCACTTTGCCTAGAACATGCTTCTTCCCCGCATTCCGGGGCATCAATCCCCTACTGTGAACGCGTTGGTCGGTGCTGTTATGCGTGGTCCAATCATGCAACCCCCAATTGGGGATCGCTTCTCCAACGCGTCGAGTCTGTGGCACCTAATACTCAGCAGCAAGGACGAGACCACATGCGGCGATGCAGCTAGCGCCAAGTTTGTTCGGCCGTCTTGGTCGGCAGTTTGAATCGGCTCTAGCTCGTCCTGAGTCCTCGGCCGGCCTTCACCTGTTTCTTGGCTCAATTGGCATGCGCCCTCCTTACCGTGAAAACCCCGACAAGTCTGATGTTCTCGATCTCCCTTATCAAGCGTCATCGTGGCTTTTGGCTCTCTGGGGTCGATTTGAATGGATCTAGACCCCGCGCGCAGCTAGCTAAGGGTTCCCCGGGATGGAAGACGGTTGATCGAAGATGCATCATAGGGTTTCCTGGCCGCGCTCTGTGGAGAGAGCGGATACCTAGCGCTCCCTGAGCCTGCAACAGGCTCTCAGCCTCCACCACCTTGCCGACGGTACTTGCACGCGGCTGCTCGCGGCTACTCGATAAGTACTGTATGGTCTCGAATATAATGAGAAAGGCCGAAGTCGAGGGTTGTCATGCCGAGCTCATGCCCAGTAGTTGCCGAGCTTCAGTCGGCAGGGCCAGGCAGCTTCCGTATTGGCAGGTGCCTCGCCCTCACGTGACTCCAACGACATAGCGACGTTCCCCTGACTACGATACGGAATGTGCATACACAGGTTCTTTGACTGGACGTCACGAGCAAGACATCTGACTTTCTTACAGCATGTTTAGATGTTGACGCGAGGCTTTCGCAGCAGAAGCGCCTATCTCGCTTCCAGACCGGTGAATCAAACGACGAACAAATGGTGATTTACCGCATTGTGGTAATGGTCTTCGAGCCTCTCCTTGCAAGGAATCTATGCTGACAAGCATGGCCGAGTATCAAAGAGCTTCTTTACCATATTCCAGGGATAACCGCCCACTTCTTGCCAACCTTTTCTTCGCCAAACTTGTCAACATACCACTTCTTGCCGTTTACCGCTCGTGGCAACATCGTAAAGATCTCGTTGACGAGGAATGTCCTTGCAGGAACGCAAACCCAGCCCGAAGCCATCCAATAGCCGAACCACTCGATCCATTCGCAGAAGTAGTGAGGGAACAACATGTACTTAAACAGGCCGGCGTTCGGAATCTGGTAGCGTCTCTCAACTTCCTCACCCCCGTTGCTGGCACCTTTGGACTGTGCTTTCAATCGCTCTTGTCTACGATTCTCCCTGCGACGGATCTCTCTCAATTCTTCGTCGTGGAAGTAGTTGGCTGCTAGACCAACGTAGAAGAGCGCGATACCGCCGACGAATTGTGGGAGAGGAGACTGTGATGCCCATGCTGACTGGGTAACGGGGCCATATGCACCGAGGTAGGAGGCAATACAGGTGCCGTTGAAGAGCTGAAAGCCCATGGCCATTAGGCCAACCAAGATGTGGATCGGCGCCATGCTCGGCTGGATGAAGGGGAATATGACTGCGCGATAAGAGTAGTGAATGACCTAACCACTGTCAGCGCTCGTCCTCATACATGTAGCGCGGACTGTCGGGATTTCATACGAAAAGTCCAGCAAGTACACGGTTTTGCCAGGGCAGGTCCTCAATGCCATGCATCTTGGGCAGAGTCTTCATGATGTACAAGAGGGTCGTGAATCCGGGGACCTCCATCAGGAACCAGCCTACGCGACCTGGGAGGTTGAAACGGCTTGGCTTGGATGTTTTGCCCATTCCATACCACTTGATCAGGAACTGCGCAGAGCCAATCTGTAAATCCACATCAGTAAACTGTAATCATCCAGCGAGTCGTCTCCTTGTGCTTACAGCCGGATAGAGAAATTTCCAAACGAAGAGAATCTTCTCATAATTCTCCCGCGTAGGCGGCATCCAGCCCTCCACCAGCGCCATCTTTGTGGTGGTTGCCGCGTCTGACAACGTCTGACACCTCTATCGTGATAAGGGTCCTTGAAGTGTCGCAGGTCTGCAATCTGTAATGGGTCCAATAAAAGCGCTGGGAATTTCTCTTTCAAAATGCCGAGTGTGAGGTCGATCGGTGATGATGGTTCACTACGTTTTATGTTTCCGCCTAGAATGTTGACGTCAAGACCCGGGGGCCGCGCCTACTTTTCCCTCGTGATTCACCCGTGACGTTCGTGGCCCCTCATTGGGCCAACGTCGCTGTGCGCTTTGGCTAGGTAACGCCAACCCTGGACTTCAAGACAACAAATCAGGAACAACGAATAAGGTATTCAACAATCAATAGGGCCTCTGCTGTATATTTCTTTCGTAAGATACTGTAGAGCTGAGACAATAGTGCGCTCGATATAATGGAGCCAATGTCTATAGTGTTCTTTAGAGCATGACTGCCTGTTCAGTCTTGATCAGAGTGACGGCGGTTTCCTAGCAAAGGATAGTGCACGCTTCAATTGCTTCCGAAAAATTCAATACGCAAACCAATCGCTATGCATGCTTCATGTCGTCTTTGTTCTGCAGGATGCGTCCTCCCACTGTCCCTCCGTCCGTCCCGTCTACATTACGCTGCAGTCACGATCGCGCTGACCTCCTGATGGTCCCATAGGTCTCTGTGGTATCCTACCGACGCCGACAGGTATTTGTCCTCCCCCTCTGGCTGGCAAAGTGTGGCTGGGTGCCGCGGATGATGCTGCGGATGGACTGACGCTTGCAGCTGATGTGCGTCGTGAATCCCTACTACTCGTGGGGTGAGCGGGATGTCCCATCGGCGGTTCGTACGAAGGATCATGCTGCGCCTGCTCGTATGTAGGCGGGGCCTCTTCTCCGGCCGGTATCGTGCCAGTGCGCCGTGGGGGAATCATAGGTCGGATGACCTGCGCTGGTGCAGGCGAGCGTGGTGGTGTGGTGGATGCGACCGGTGTGTTTACGCTGTTAGAGCTACGTCGCTCCGGTACAAGGCCAGTGTTGGATGTTGAGGCACCGCGTCCCATAGGTCCTCCTCCTCGGCCGCCCCGACCGCCTCGACCTCCGCGCCCAGCTAGACTACCTCCGCCTCGCCCGTTGGTCATTCCCGGTTGGCGCCCCTGCTGTTCTATGAATTGTTCAGAAAGCTGAGTTTCCCTCTGGCGACGAGCAGTCTCTTCCCGTTGTCTTTCCTCCTCCTCCTCTTGTAGTTGTAGAGCGAGAGCCAAGTCCCTGTCCTCTTGCTCATGATCTGGAATACTGCTGATGGCATGGGCTTCGTCCGTTGCTTGGCTTGTTCCATGTCCGCCGAGTGGTGCGTCCCAGCTACTGCTCGAGGCCTCTCTCGTACTCCCAGTGGTAGTTGCTGCGAGATCTCCGGATCTGATCGGCTTGTAATCTCCAGTTAAAAATTGTGTCCGCTCGCCATTCACATCTACCAAGCTCTCCCAGACAACGTTTGCGTGTGTGCGATAACCTGCGTCCGTGACTAGTGAGACCAGCTCCCTCGACTCCGGATGACAGTAAAGTGTGCTGAAGTGGTCGTTTCTGAAGAAAATGGCAAATGTACCAGGGCGCATCGACTTTCTGATGACTTCGATACCCCATGGGGTCAACTGTGTTGCTGATGTGTCTAAGAATGACTTAATGGTCAAAATATCTTGGTAAAGCTGCTGATCCTCGTTTGACAAGACTCCACTTGGACTCATCAACTTGGTTTCAAGCTCTTCTTCCCTGAAGAACAGATTTTGGGCGTCCTCATACGATGCAGCTTGTCGTTCGAGGGCCGCATACACAGGTTCTGACTTTGGTGGTAGCCAGCCGTGTATCAGAGGAACGGAGAAAGTCGCATAAAGACCCATCTCAGCGGTGTTCTCGAAAGTGCCGGGGATAAGTTCTCTCCTCTCGGTGGCATTGAGGTGCGTGAGGGTAGTATTCTGGTAGGCTTCGACCATACTGGCTGACGGAACGAAACGCGGGTTGACATTCATTCCAGTATGCAAGCTCTGCAAAAAGCTATAGAGCTCTGCAACATCCGGGAGGTCATCGTCCGACTTCCGAGATATAAGCTCGTCAAATATAGCGTCCAGGAGCAAGTTCAGGCTGACCTGCTCTCGAGATCGAAGAATCTGAACAAGCGCAGTGTCTGGGTTATCGGAGGGTGTAGTCATTGTCAATGCGTTGACTAATGCGACCAACGGGCATGGCCCATTCTCGTTCTGGACGAGAATTGGGGAGGCCCGCATCTCCTGTCCTGCGCTGAGATCTCGCCAGCGGATGTTCTTGACCTGATATGTCTCGGTCTTACCATCGATCGCTTGGCGCGGGGGCACCCATTTCTTGCGCTCCGCAGGCTTCTCGGGCTTTGGTGTCGGCGGTGGCTCGTCAAGTTGAGCCGGCTGCTGTCTTGGGGAGCTAGACGCGGAATCTGTATCTATCAAATTCCACTCGTCTCCATCCGTGGCTTTGTGTTTGCCCTTTGCTGAATCAAGATCTCCGAGGTCGTCCCATACGTGTTGATCTTCCGCGAGCTCATTG
Organism: Sarocladiaceae sp. CBMAI 1973; assembly: GCA_021347865.1. Taxonomy (NCBI): domain Eukaryota; kingdom Fungi; phylum Ascomycota; class Sordariomycetes; order Hypocreales; family Sarocladiaceae; species Sarocladiaceae sp. CBMAI 1973. The sequence goes on from WNLN01000035.1 coordinate 43,517, forward strand.
GACAGTGTAGTTTTCGGTGGCGCATCCGGAGGTCTTATAGTAATCGCTGGGGGCTCGTCATCCCACCCTGAGCCGTCCTCAGAAGGCAGTGAGACGATAGCCGGAGAGCCTGCTGGCTGCGGTGAAGGCCCCTTCGATTGGGCCCACGGATCGCTTTCCTCATTCTGTAGGACGATAGGTGGTGGCGCTCCCGAATTTCTCGTCACAGGCTGACTCTCGTGACTTGGACTCCAAGGATTCGTGCGGGAGTCATCGAGGTCAAGTTTCGAAAAGGCATCCGAAGGGGCCGCAGCTTCGACAGGTGATTGTCGTCTTCTCAAGAATGGATTCGTCTCGGCTCTGTTATCGACTCCGCCACCGGGTCTCAAAGAATTTGGAAAGTCCGACGTAGTCTCGATCTTCGGGAGCTGCGGTGCAGCATAACTGGTGGTGGCCCAGTCATCATTTGCTTCGCCTGAGGATGATGACTGCGGAATCCCTCCAGGATGCAGGGCGTCCGGTACGTGCCGGGGCCGGCTTTCATTGTGATAGGCGTCGTTTGTGTTGCGTCGGTCTCCGATATCTTCCCATGCATTGTCGCTCATCTGGCCGTCATACCATGGATTCCCCTCGTTTCGTGAAGCGGGCCTTGAACCATGAGGCGATGGCGACGACTCCCCGATCGGCTTGCGAGGAATCATGGCAACAGAATGTGACGCTGGCCCTAACAGTATTGTAGAAGGCAATGCACACGACTGGACCCTCTTTGACGGCAGCGAACTTCGAGAGCAGCCTTCAAAGCTGCAAGCAACGCGTTGATCCCGCAGGGGTCGCTACCAGGCAACGTGGGCGATCCACGAGCGCAGGTTGCGGGGTCTTGTGAACTGACCAAAGCCGCAGCCAAGTGAAAGGATGATGGAAATCGCAGCTCAAACAGTGAGAGCAAATAGCATAAATGAGATTCGGCTGGTGTCGTGCAAGCAAGTACAGTTGAAGAACAAGGTAAGAATAGGCAGCACAGTTGGTATTGAAGTCCAGCACGTCTTGGAGCCTATACGCATCCTTGGCGGCTCAGGAACGGGTGTGTCGTCACTGTGGCTGTTGCTAGCCCGCCGTGATTCAGTGGGGTAGATAACGTGGCGGTGCTTCCTGCGCCGCCCGTTGATTTAAGGCGACACAACGCTCACCCCAGGACAAATGTTGGAAGGAGAGCGAACCTGAAAGTCGTAGGGGTTCAAAGGGGGCTTGGCCAGTTTGAAATGGCTCTTGAGATTCAGGACGTGTGCTGGTCACTCTCTGCATATCAGCTCGCAGTGCTGTGTTCCTCATCCCATGGTCAATCCTCTCCCACGCCACGCCGCGCGTAATATCGGTTGACGCGTCAGTCTCGGAACGTTCTGTCTCTGGCACGAAGATAGTTGCAGGAGTCTCGAGCCGGGGTCTGCATTATCCAAAATAGGCCAGAAGAATGTTTTTGCTGAGTGACGATCATATACCGTCCTGAATATGCTACTATTGACGTCTCCCTCGCTGATGCAAGAACAATGGATATTTGCCGCAAAGAACGCCAGCCCTGCCACGCGAAGACCGCCGCATGATCACGCCTCTTACAAGAGTAGATTATAGACAACCTCCACAGTCTATACCATATATGCCCAAGCCTCCCCCAATGAACAAGGAATGCTTTTCCTTCATCGCCGATGCATGTCATCTCCCAACTCCAAGCGTCTGTAGTCGCTCACACGAAGGCATCCTGAAGGCATTTGCCTCGGCCATCTTCTCTGTATCTTGGTAAAACCAGCCGCTTGCTTCCTCTCTCATCCTCTGTTTACGCATGAGCTCGTTGTCGCACTCGTTGCGCAGGTGCCGGACGAGGTTGACCTCTGCCTTGCGATCCAGCGAGCTGAGCTTAGACTTGCTCCACGTTGCGATATCAGCAGGGTTGACGAAGTATGGTACGTTGAGGTTCGGCGTAGTGCGACCTTCGGTAAAGGGAGCTAGGGGGTTGTCGTAAACCATGCGAGGTGTTGCTGGCGTCGAGTCTCCACCACCTCCAAACAGATTCGTTAGCATGGGAAGGACGAAGAAGAGCAGTATAGGCAGTAGACCAATGAGGTTCTGAAGGCCACCCTGTTCTTGTTGCTGTCCTTGTTGTGCTTCCCTCGGCCGTCTTCGCGGCCTTGCTCCGCCGAATTGGTGCACGCGAATGCCTGGTCCGCCACCGAAGTTGAACACGAACTGCGGTCCTGTGTCGAAAGCTATGAAATGTTCAGTGATCATGCAAGGACAGTAACAAGTCCTTGGTACTCACCTCCAAATGGGCCGCCGCCAAAACCACCACCTCCACCGCCGCCGCCGAAGAACCTCGCGAACATTTCTTCGGGACTCATCTGTTCTTCTCCCCATCCGCCGCCACCCCCTCCCATGCCTCCTGACGCCTGCCGTGACGCAAATCCGGAGAATGGGTTCTGTGCCTGCGCGCTGGAGAATCTGCTGTCGGGGTCTGTGCCAAATCTGTCGAACTTCTCCCTCTTCTCCTTATCACCCAGCACTCCGAATGCACGGCTGACCATCTTGAAAGCCTCGTCGGCATGTTGGTGGCCATTCTTGTCGGGATGTGTGAGCAGTGACTGCTTGCGATACGCTTTCTTGATTTCGGAATCGGAGCAGGTCTTCTCAAGAACCAGGATCTCATAGAAAGCTGTTGGGTTGCATTTTCGGATTCGAGTTACTGCAGCCTCTTGATCTGGTGTAAATGTGCGTTGTTGGTTGCCCTGTTTGTGGTCGCGAGATTGAGCAGAACCGCCGCCAGTATCAGCGCCGGACGCTTTGGCGCTGGACATCAGGACAGAGCACGCTGAATTCACCTAGCGTCGAAGTTCCCGTGCGTCGGTTGCGATCGATGGACGAATGCTCGCACGTGTTCGCTGTGCGATTCGTTGCGGCGGATGTCGACACACGTCCAGGGCTCGTGCAGGGGCTGCGGGTAAGGCAGTGGGCTTGACCAGGAGAGAGGAGGGGTGGTCGCGATAATGTGACTGGCGACAAATGACTCGACAAAAGTGTGCCAATTTCGTCGATCGACCGCTTGTCGATTTGCGAGCGATGCGATGTTATCGAGCGTCCGATGATGTCGACAAAGTCACAATTCGCGGCCTGTGCAGATGCAGATCGGTGGTATGGTGGACAGGGTCTGGTGTCCTCTATCAACGGCGTGACATTAAGAGTGGCCACCGTCGTCTCTGTTGGCCTAGACCCCAGTCTGTCCAAGGGGACATGACTTGCGGAGTTTGGGGCCGATTGCATGGAACCACGAGGCCCACTGAAAGTGAAAGATCTCGCTACCCTGAAGCTTTCATGGCTCTACAATTCTTACAGTAGATGTTGAGTGGCTCCTTTCTGAGGAGCTTAATCTATGAACTATAATCTGGAAGATGAAAGGCATATATCAAGGGACTATGTGAGGTTACGTCCCGTCGCCTTCGTTTAACGTTACCTAACCAGTTAGCGACACGAGTTCCCCCTGTAATTCGCATATCTCACACGTGCATTTAGTGGCAATTGCGCAGCCAGGCTATCTGTGTTGTTGGTGAACACGCCTGGGCGCCATATTGAACATAGAAATATGAAAGCATAAGCAGTAGACTACTGGTCGTCTGGATGATAATGACTCAAATTTGGCTTTCTAGATCTCGATATAGTCCCCTGAGGCGCATTTACACACCCGTTGTGGTTGAGGTTGAAAGAGGTGGAGCCAGAGGGACATGGAGCAACCTACGGCACGCGTCTGTGGTGGGAACCACCAGACGGAAAAATAGTTGTCCCCTGACGTCTGGGCTTCGGTACATTTCGAGGCCTGCGGCCAACTTCACATTGTACAACGACATGCGCCCGTAAAGATGCAACCGACACGGCTTCTTCTGAAGCGCTCTGTGTGGAAGGGTAAGTGTATTAACCTTCGATATTCGCGACCTTGCTGACAGTATAACCCAGGTCCCCATCTCGTTCCGTAAGCATCGATCACTCACTCAACCTGCAACCGGGCCGAAGACGACTAACAATACCGCATGATGTAGTCTTCCGATCATCTGGCCAAAGGGACCGCAGGACAAAGTTCCCCCGGTTAGGACACAGGCACGTGCTGCGACAATTCTGCCCAACTTCGTCGGCCTGAAGTTCGAGATTCACAACGGCAAGGACTACGTTCCGATCACAATAACAGAGGATATGGTTGGACACAAGCTTGGAGAGTTCTCACCGTAAGGATACCTTCACATCGGGATGTCCTCCGTGCAACTGACAACTAACCTCCTTCTCAGAACGAGGAAACCGCATATCTGGGATAAGAAATGATACGACGAAAGGTGGGACCTTAGAAGGGATATTATCAAGGCGCAATGTGCTTGTAAAACACTGTACATCACTGTAGCATGGTATATGGACATGCTGAGATTTCGAATTCATATCTATTGTGCCATATGAGCTGCACCAGCTGCTCGTCGTATGGTTACTCCTAACTCCATGGTCTCAAAAACATTATACCCTGTTACCCGAACGCCGTCTTGAAGCGTAGAAAGCCCACAGACTTGGAAGGTGAAGTGTGTCGCTTTCAGCGATAGAACTCGCTCCTCTTGACGTTGACGCCGTACTCGCCGACTGCCATGCCGAGATCCTCCATTGTGAGGACCGTACGGTTCTGACTGCCTCCTTGACCGCCGCCACCATAACCAGGTCGTTGGATACCAAGAGCCGCACCTTTGCCTTGGTCTTTCGTACCCGGTTGCCCTGCTTGCTGACCGGCGACGGGGAAGCCTGCTGCAGCACCAAGCGAGCCCATAGGGTTGTTGGCGTTGTTGTTATTCGCCCGGATGCGACTGTACTGGTAGGAGTCGGCGGCGATGTCGGCAATGAATTTCTGAGTAGCGAGAGCCAGGAGACGGGCCAGTCGAGGATCGGTTTGTGGTGGTGGTGGAAGACCAGCTTTCGTCATATAGAAATGGGTGACCGCGTCGGGAATCTGTAGCAGGTCCTGGTCAGCAAGCCGCACTCGGCATCACAACAACGAAGCTCCGCCCTGACATACCACTGGCGCATAGTCATCGATCTTGTGAAGGAACTCCCGCAGTGATGTGTCTTTTCGCGATGGCATCTTCGGCTCGGGCGCGGGAGGTGCATTGGTCTCCGGCTCCATGTCTTGAAGCTCAGCCGGCGCCTGTTGAGGCTGGGGCGCGGAGGCCTGCTGCTCGCTGTTTTCGTGCGCTTCGCTAGCCATGTTGGACGGTCTTCTTTGCTGAATGTTGATAGCCTGATGATGCTGAACGCAGGTCGCGATCGGGATGGATGCGCATTCGGCATCGCCTCGGTCACGTGATGACTAAGCATTCATACTTCGCAAGCTCGACAATGAGGGCAACATCTGAGTTGATGATATCGTAACTTGTTCTAGTTGTAGAAACATCACTTACTCATGCCGCGGTTTTTTCCATCGCATTGTGTAAAATAAGTTGGCGGTGATAGACGAAAGACAGCCGTCACGGGTGCAGCACTTCATTATTGATGCTGTGACTATATTATCTCGACTACATGCCGGAAGACGCCTTGTCAACCGCGCTGACTGCGTCTATTTGCGCACAATAAAAATACCGAGGAGAGTTACTCAATGCTTCCTCTTGTAGACGACCTTGACGCCGCATCATTCATACAGTTGTTGCTCATACTTCGATCAAGCGTCTATGATGCCTTATTTAGCTGTTCCAGTGTAGCCCTCGACCTCGAGAGCGGAGAGTGTCTGGAGCTCGGTGGAAACCTGGCTAATGTGATGCACATTATGTTCTCGTGCTTTGTGGTGTTGAGTCGCGAAGCATCCCTTTGTTTGCCGTAATGGAGGGGCTGGCGCTTAGACAGGAAGCTTGAACTTCTTGCCCTTGAGCACCTTGGTGTAGTAGACGTAGAAGAAGTCGCTGTAAAGAACGGTCTGGATGATGCCAGCAACAACAGCTTGCCAATCCAGAGTCTTGTTCGGTTCAGTGAAGTGCCTCCAAATCCAGTTGGGGATGTACAACGCTCGGTAGCTTCCCAATGCGAAAAGGTAGTGAGTGGTGATAGTCTCAGCCTCTCCTGTGCGTTGCAGCATGAAGAGCTGTGGCAAGATGGCGACGGATTCGAGCCAGATTGAGAAGGCCCAAAAGATCTCGGAGATGGTGTAGTTCACTGGGAACAGAATCGCGAGGACCGCTGCACCACCAAGCAAGTACTGGACGCGGAAGGTATCCACATTAGGGTCGTTGGTAGGCTTGTAGGCGTTGGTCATGAGGTAGATGATGTATCCTTGCGAGCCGATGAACATGATCTTGAAAGCGAGGTTGTACAAGCTGTGAGTCGAGAAAAGATCTACATCTTTGTCAATAAAGCTGTCGTCGACAAGCATTCCAATTGGGAAACCCACCAAGGTATCTCGTCACATAAATCAAAAGGTAAAGCACTTGTGACTTGAAGGAGATGCCTGAACAGCTCTATACATGCAATTAGTTCGGTTCGTCGAGGTGGATACCAAAGGCGGGCATACGTTGAGCTGTGTCATCTTGTGCAAAAGAATGAAGATACTCCCGAGATGCGAGAGATCCGCTAAATGATATCAGTCTCTTGCCATTAGATTTGCGAGGCTCAAACCTACCTGCGACGCGAAAGATGTTCAGCATGGTCGTTGTCCGTCAGCGCAGCTGGCTGGAAGCTCTGGAATCGTCCGATAAGGGTGCCACGCGGCTATTGTAGGCTGAGTCGTTTCGACTCAATGGGCGACTGTCGTTGACGGAGATCGGTGATTAGTCTTGCGACTCTGGTGTCGCAGGAGTTGAGATGTCGATGTGTGCTTTCGCAGATTGAATGCTTGTCGTCCAAGGGAAGCTGTTGGTGGGAAAAAGGACACGACGCGATTCGACGCTAATTGGGCGACCGTCGTCCCCCTGACGGTAAAGCTCAAGGGATACCGAGACTCCCTGACGTTTGTGCACTAGACCAAGAACAGACAGATAAATCACGTGATACAGCAGCGCTCGTCCAGTCCTCTGATCAGGCGTGATATGATTGCCTTCAAGGATCTCAGATCTACTTCAGGGACGCAATAATTAGACTAAATATTCTCTCCTGTTTTACGCGGACAGAAGAGACTTAAGTCCGTCCCGAGGCTGGGCATCTTGAATTACATGATCACCAGGTCCTCGCCATCGCTAGAATCATCTCCCAAGTGTGGCTTGGACCCTGCTCCAGCCACTAAGCAGCCTTTCTATTCGTGGCGCAAGCGTCTCGTGTTCCACACCATTCCACCAAAGGATGACGTAGCCACTTGCTACCTAAGTCGGCTACCTCCACATTACAAAGCATCATCGGACAATGGTAATGCATGCGGCTTGCAGCCCACCCACCCTGCCTGAATTTGCATGAACTAATGCTTGGGAAGCTGTTAGTGTAAGCCGTGCTCAGACCATTACCAGCTAACGGTCAGCCTGAGCAAGCAAGGTGGGCCATCGCCCGTTCCGAAGATCGACTGTCCTCCGCATTTCGCCTCCGCCGACATATATATCTACACATCAACCCCTGGCTAAACCTCCTGCAGAACGTAATCTGATCGACGCTTCCTTACTATACAGATCAACTTGGAAACGATCTTCTCACTCATTAACACCAAACGATATTTCGGCATCGCAACTCACTACACACGACTGCTTTTGGCGAAACTGCAAACTCCGCTGCATTTGTAATCAGCGAAGACGACGAAGACAACCACGAAATACACTCATCAAACCACCTCAACACCACATATTCACATCAATAAGAGCTTCAAAGCAATGGCGGAGTCTCAGTCTGCGTCTGAGGGCGCATGCCTCACGATTCGCATCATTCACCGCAAGAACAACTTCGATTTCCACTTCGACGAAGATGCGACTGTAACGGACTTGCTAAACGAGATCGAGGCGACCCTGGATGTCCCAGTCTCAAACCAGAAGATCATTGTCCCCAAAGCTCCTCTGTTAAAAGCACCACTCAAAGACCCGAACATGTCTTTGCAGGGACTACAGGGCAAGAATCTCACCTTGATGGGCTGTTCGGCGGCTGAAGTACAGGCGGTTCAAAGCATGGCGGACAAGGTCGCCAAGAGGAATGCGGGTCGTCTGGCACAAAGATCGAAAGCGAAACTCTTTCCTCAGAGAAACCAAGCCAAATCGGCCGACGATACGAAGTACACGTTTTTGCAGGTTAAGCCGCTTCAGGGTCTTCCTCATCCCGAGCGGAGTGAGAAGCTCTTACTCAAGCTCAAGGAGGACCCGGGAATCCGAGCCACAATGCGCAAACATAAGTTTACCGTCGGTCTGCTCACCGAAATGGAACCCCTTTCGAACACACAATCATCCCATGAAGGCACAAGTCGTCTTCTCGGATTGAACCGAAATCAAGGAGAGGCCATCGAATTGCGCCTGCGGACAGATGCTCATGATGGATACCGTGACTACAAGACCATCAGAAACACTCTTTGTCATGAATTAGCACACAACGTCCACGGACCTCACGACCGTCAGTTCTGGGATCTCTGCCACCAAATTGAACGAGAGGTTCAAGGTGCCGACTGGAAACACGGTGGACATACTATCGGGGAATCATCGCGATACACCACTTCTGGTGCGGCGGAAGAGGATGAGGAAGGTGATTATGAGGACCATGGTGGCTGGACGGGAGGCGAATTCGTCCTTGGCGGAGTCCAAGCCAGCTCATCTACAGGCATGAGCAGGCGCGAGATTCTTGCCCAAGCTGCTCAAGAAAGACAAGCGAGGGAGACGGGTGCGGAGAGGAAGGCTTGCGATGCTGCTGAGAAAGGCTGGCGACCATGTCAGCGCCCTCAGCGCAGCGATGGCTCTCGGACGCCCCCAAAAGAATAATGGAGATGATGATTGATGTTTTGACGACTTTCAGCATTGCCTTCCCTGGCTCACGTGGGTTGGCACCACGTTCTTTGGATACGTGGATGGGTTCATAGCGCTGGCGCAATTGTTTATGTTGTATTAGCCATTTCAATTTAATAGTACATGCAGTACCTCAGTCGATGATCGCTGTTGTGATAAGGATAGTCCCGTGCCAATCTGTGCTACTATCCATTCAGCTCTCGGCCCAGCCGTGATCTCAATACGGCAACGGATCAAGGTCAAGGCCCTGGACACTGAATTTGAAGGAGTCGTTCCTCGAATAGCTTCCCCCAGCATCCAGATCCAGTCTTCCCTTGATGCAATCTCTGAAGTCAACATCTGCGAAGATCAAGCCATGCTCATCCTCCCATTGTGGACCAGCCAGAACGTCGCCGAAAGGGTTGACGATGGAGGAGCCTCCTCGAGAGACGAATGATGATGCGGACTGCTTGTGCTGCGTCTTTGCCCCAGTCACACTGTTCTGTTTGACGGCGCTGCTTGTGATCTTGGGTGCGTGTCCGTCGTCGTCGCAGCAAAGGACGATTTCATTTCCGTTCTCGTCAATGATGGACTTGCGTCGTCTCCTATCCCCACTGATCTTCCGCGCAAAGACATTGTCATCGTCATCGTCGTCGTCTACCGTCTGAGACTGTGTCTGCTGCGACTCCTCTCGAACAGGAGTGCAGTTATCATCATCGTCGCAACAGAGCACAATCTCGTTGCCGTTCTCGTCAATGACTGACTTTCGGCGCTTCTTCTTGCTGTTTCCAGTGCCATTTGGCAAGGCTATCTCATGACCTTCTCCAGTGAATATCGAGTTTCTTCTAAACCTGGTGCGTGTGCCATTCGTCTCGCCCACGTTAGTGTCCGCGCCGTTCTCGGGCGATTTCTCGGCCGGGATGCACATGTTGCTGCTCACAACGAAGCAGCGGCCTTCGACTCCCACAGTTCGCATCAGGCCCATCCATGCATCTCTTCCATCTGCTGTCGGTGCAAGATAAAGGTTGATGTTTTGAGCATAGAGTGTTTGTCGGAGGAGTGGCATGTAATTCTCCCAGCAAATGGCAGCGGCGAGGTTCACTCGAGTACCACGGATGGTCGTTGAAACAGCCTTGAGGGTGGCTGGGCTACCTTGAGCCCATATAAGCCTTTCTGTCCCAGTCTGTGAAGCAGTTAGCACATCGATTTCGCCTTCGCACCGTCGTGACAAAGTGTGACAACGGAAAGAGGATCACTTACTGGCATGACTTTACGGCGCTTCCCAATCATACCCTCCTTGGGACAGACATAGACGACAGAGCAGTATAGGCTTCCACCCGCGCGTTCAATGCAGCCGACAACGATGAAGACACCAGAGTCTCTGGCGATGCGCTCCAACTCCTCCCTGGTACCGTCGCCGCGCATCTCGTCCTGCGTACCGATCTGGCGCTTCACCCACTTGTCGCCAGCTCCTGCACCGTTTCCCACAGTGTCGCCGAGGTCTACCGACTGCTCAAAGTACTTGGCGAACTCTTCCCTTCCTTCTGCAGATCGATCCCCAATGACACACCCGAAAGCTGTGCCTCGAGGATAGCCACCGATGTAAGCTTCTGGCAAGAGAAGGATGTCAATGTGAGAAGTTGCAGCACGAGAAGCAATGGATGAGATATGAGAAAGAGTCTCTGTTGTAGTCGACTGTGAAGCCGGGGAAGCCGTGCCAAGACGGATGGTTCCAGTCATGTTGCTGTTACTGTGTTGCTGTTACTGGGATTGATATGCAAGATCACTGGTAGATGGACCAACGAGGGCGAATTGCGAGATAATGGAGAGCTTATGAGGAAATATGTAAGCTGACGATGAATGTCCGAAGGGCGATTATTAAGACGAGGCGACGTCACATTGGAAGTTGAGGGTAGGCTTTTAGAGTTGGCCGGCAACAGGAGGGCGCTTCGGTCTGGGCCCCGATGGTGGCTACCCCGCGCTGTCACCACACATGAGGCAAGAGTGCTCATTCGTATGAAGTGTCTTGCAATTCGGATAACCAGAACTTTTCGTCTGCAATTTTTGCATAAAGGTTGATCGGAGTGATTTTGAGATGCGTGCACTGCTAAATGTCAAAGTGCTAATACTGTTGGTGCAATGTATTATGACCACTACCTTCGCCTTGGCAATTCTGGTCAAGTAAAGACCATAGCTACCATTTGCGCTGAAATGATAGACGGCATCATTCAGCCTGTTGTCTTCACGGAACTCTTCACCCTTTGTTGTTGATGCAGCGATTCTCTTCCTAGCGGGAGACAATGATCTCATGGGGCCAAGGGAAGGGTTTGTGGGGGAAGACTAGGTGCCGTGAGGACCTGCACCAAGGTGAGAGATGACCTGGGCCGCTTGAAGCATTTCTTCATTACCGCGAAAAGGCAGCAACATTATGCTTTCGATATTCCGACCTAGCAGGCGTAGAGACAGTCGTATTGAATCAGGCACGCAAAGCATCACAGGTTGCCCGGGTCGAACGCGCTAGTGGCCATGTCTAAGGTACACTGCCATTGCCCCTTCCGCAGCAAGTCGCATCCTGAGCCTTACCCAGCCTCAGCAAGGCTCGACCTGCGACGATCTCTTGATGTCACAGCTCGACCCTGCCCAATCTGGCATTGCTCGCCCTCGCCATTCGCCTTTTGGTATGGTAGCTAGCTTTTCGCGATCTCAATCAGCAGGGATACTCTTGCTGCTACCGTGTGGTCGCATCCACATGTGGCACAATAGACTCATGCAATTGGTGGCTCTACCCGGTCGAAAAGGAATTACTTCTGGCAATGGGAATCCTTCTTCGTCATCTATAGGCTAGCAAGCAGGCAGCTGTGCGGCTCAGCACCAACAATCAACTCGGCGTATACCCGTTTGGGGGACGCAACGCCTAGCTTTCTGACTAGGACTATGAGCCTTGCACGGCACGAGCTTAGGGCGATTTCCGGGGTCGATTGCCGATTCGTTTCATTTACGATCAACGGCTTCTGACATGATGCACTATGGCTCATACGCCTCAAAGAGCGGAGCTGATCTCGGTCTTTACACAGCATGCTCGTGCAGCTCGCCATGTATATAATGTGCCAAGAAGCCCCAAACCATCAGACGGGAGACCATGCGACGACTCTGTCAGCAGCGACATCACAATCTCTCCATAATATATTCTCAACCTCGACTCGTGTCTGGTCTCTTTGAGACACCATATCTACGATGCTTCAACGAACAATTGCAACTTTAGCGGCGTTGTCCGTCGCAGCCACCACAGCCATTGCTGACAATCGCCAACAGCTTGACCCTCGTGCCGGTTCAGAGATCAATTGGTCGGAATGTAACAAGACTCTGGTGGCTACCAAACTGCCTTCCGAATGCGCTGATTTCAAGGTTCCTCTTGACTACACCAACAAGAGCGACAGCAGAACCATCAATCTGCAAATTGCCAGAATCAAGGCAAAGACCCAGCCATCCAAGGGCACAATCCTGCTCAACTTCGGAGGCCCTGGCCAGGCGGGACGTTCTTCGCTGGGGTCACAGGCAGATCTCTTACAGGCGTAAGTGACTCTCATTTTTATAGTAAGAATAGTGTCGCTGATGTTGACTGTGCCTAGTATGAGTGGCTACGAATACGACCTTGCGGCCTTCGACTCTCGGTATGTTTCCTGATGAAGCTTGCATCTCCGGTGAAGCTATAGTGACAATCAACTCACATTTTGTATTAGCGGCACCGTCGATACCATCCCTGAAGACTGTTTCAAGACTCCCAAGGCTAAGCAAGAATTCCTGGAGTCTCAATCCATCTGGTTCGACGAGACCCCCGACACCTTGAGCGACATGTGGGATCGTGCAAAGTACAACGCCGAAGAATGCTACAAGGCATTCAAGGATACACAAGAATTCATTGGAACAGGTTTCGTAGCCAGAGATCTCATCAGCGTGGTCGATGCCCTCGGCGAAGATGGCGCGCTCAGGTACTGGGGTAAGTAACTTCGTCTCTCCATGATCAAAGTCGCAATGGGATAGACAGCTGACATTTTGCCACAGGCTTCTCGTACGGAACGACGCTAGGCGCTACAGTTGCCTCGATGTACCCGGAGAGGGTCGACAAGATGATTCTTGACGGTGTGCAGAACCCTCACGAGTACTATCACGCAGATGCGTAAGTACAACATCCCAGTAACTCTGTTGATTGTCCCGCGATGATGCTCAGGAAACTGACACGGCCCTTCCTCCAGAGATTATGAGGAGTGGATCGACTCGGATCGAGTCTTCTCTGAGATCTTCAGGAGCTGCGCCAAAGCCGGCCCGCTCCAGTGCCCGATGGCCGCTGCCAACTTCACAGGAGAGGAACTCGAGGAAGTTGCTTGGAGCCTGGCCGAGAAGCTGAGGGACGACCCCATTTCTGTGAAGGGCTACCCACCCTTGCAGTACGGTATCATGCGCGCAATGTTTACTTCTGCCGTTTATGGTCCCAATGGTTGGCCTCAACTTGCTACTCTCCTCTCCCTGATGTACACGAATCAGACCGAAACGGAGTTGTTCACCCAGGTCTACGAAGCTTCTCTGGGAGAACTCATTGCAGCGATCGACACGTACACTCCGCTATTTGGCATTCACGGTGCGGACAAGACTGTTCGACTAGAATCTCTGGAAGAGTATCTTCCTGTTCAAGAGCGATTGAACAAGATCAGCAAGGTCATGGATGGAGCAGCTACAAGTGTGAACATGGCATGCGGTGTGTGGAAGTCGGACGCCGCGGGGCCGTACACAGGTGATTTTCAGACCAAGACCAAGAACCCTGTCTTGTTTTCCAGCAACAAGTACGATGGGCACACGCCACTGCAATCAGCGAGGAACGTGAGCTCTGGCTTCGAGGGCAGTGGTATGCTCGTGGTCAATGGCTTCGGGGTAAGTCTCTTCACACCGTCATGATCTTCCGGGAGATTTGTGATGCTAACATCTCACTAGCATACAACCCTGTCTCAACCTTCGGTCTGTACCATCAAGCGCACAGCTGCATACTGGCACGATGGTTCTATGCCCGAAGAGGGGTTCGTCTGCGAGGTTGATGGCGCACCGTACAGCGACTACACCTGGGTCAACGCGACACTGGCTGCATATAAGAAGCACGACAACAGCACTGGAAACTCGGGAGACGACGCTGGCGAAGATAAGCCAGCTGATGTTGTAGACGACAGCGCTGCATCGCACAACACGTTCGCGACCAGCCTTGTTGCCATTGCGATGGCATTTGCGCTATTCTCTACCTTCTAATCTTGTCGCGCTCGGTATGATGTCCGAGATCATGCACGGGGTGGTTGTGGTGGTGAGCGGTCTGATGTTAGCCTAGCGAATCCTGCAGCCTGATTATTAAGAGGTACTTGAGATCGAAAGATCAAACCTTTCAGACAGTTGAACATCCTTAATTTCCGAAGATCAATTGAAGCTATCGAGCCTGGCTTGTTTGTGACGCTTATTCCTGAGCTCCGTCAACTCCTAATGCAGGGTTGGGGATTACAGATCGACTAACATCGCTGTACTGCTAAGGCTTTTAACAGGCGTTTCCCGACTTACACGAGTCAGCTCGACTCAGACACAATATTGCCTTGACAGGCCTACCATTCATTCAGGGTAAATATATACAAAACATGTGCACCAACACACTCGTCTCATCACCTTCATTACTGTCCCTTCTGACGATGCCTAAGCTGCAGAATGGGCCCTTCTTGGGAGCTCACAAATCTGTCCTTGGTACGAAACTCGTTCTCTCGCCATGTCAAGGGAGATCCGTTGTTTTGAGCTGCCATGTACCCCGGTGCCGGTCGCACGTCAAATTCCCAGAGAAGGCGGGCAATGATATACGATATCTCCTGGTAAGCAAGGTGTTTGCCGATGCAGCTGCCTCTGCCCACGCCAAAAGGCGTGTATCCTCTTGCGAGTCCTGTTCCAGCTCTCAAATGCTCGCTATGGCAGGCTTCAGGCTTTTCCGCTGATGTCGGCCCTTGGTCCTCGTTCATCCATCGTTCTGGAATGAAGCTATGGGGTTCCGGAAAAGTGTTCGGGTCACGATGGAGGACGTAGTGAGGAACGCCGAGTGTCGTGCCTTCGGGGAAGAATTCGCCATCAACAATAATACCTCCAGGACCAGCGGTACGTGGCAGGATACTAGCTACCGGAGGACTGAGACGCATTGCTTCGTCTATGCAAGCGACCAAGAATGTAATGCTCTGCAGCTCCTTCGATGCGAATTCGATGGGGCATTCGGACGCCGAGTCTGGCTCCAGAGGATATATATCGCGGATTTCCTGAGACAGTCTCAGGAGAGCTGAGCGGTTGCGTACGAGGTAGAACATGGTCGCGCAAGAAGCTGTGACCATGGTGTCGCTCCCCGCTGTGATGAGTGTTGTCGCTTCCGAGACGAGTTCACCTCGAGTGAAGGGTTCGCCGGACTTTGGATCACGAGCCTCCAAGAGAGCAGCCCAGATATCGCGGTATGGTAGGTTGTGTTGACTTTCGCGCCAATCTGCCCATGCGGCAGCAGTGTTGGTTAAGTTTGAGATCCCGTCGACGAGATCCTTGAACAGCACTTTATGGAGATTCCAGCGCACAAGGCCTTGTCTGTGCCCTAGCTGGAGGCAAAGCATTAGTATGTACCAAACTGAGGAACTAAAGAGTAACTCAAAGAACATACAAAGATCATGCCGGCGACACCAAGCGGACCATCTTCGACAATCTTGCGGTACTGTCCGCTCCTCTGTGTGTTCCATGATTGACCGAATGTCAGACAGCCCATGATGTCCGCAATACAATACGCAAAGCTTTTAGAAACGTTCTCTGGCGGGCCCCAGCCTTGATTGTCTGGCTTTGTGCTCGCTCTCTCGCTTAATTGTCGCATGAGCTCATCAACGTGAGTGGCAATCTGGGCTCCATATCCTTTGACAGCAGCTGGAGTGAGTGCAGTCATATTACCCCTGCGACGGAATGCGTGTTTCTTCCTGTCGACTGTGGTCTGAGACATATCTGCGCCGAACAGAGACTTGGCAACTGCGTAAAAGTCGGCCTTGAAAGCATTTGCGTTGACGTGGTGTAAGTCATCTGAAGCTTCGGGAGAATTGATAGAGATGCGCGAAGGCGAGTACCGGACGATCTTGCCTGGTAGTTGGTCAGTTACCCCTGATACCTGGACTCCTACTGATCTCCGTCTGCGTCTTCTTACCGTAGCGAGCATGTTGGTGGTAGAGGTTCAGATGTCGCTGCCCGTTCAAAAGCCAGTAAATAGTGTACCAATTGGTGAGTGCTCCCGACAGCGGCCCAGGATGATGCGCCAAAGGGTGCAGTACCAGTCTGTAGATACCAATGATCAAAGCCTGATATTCAGTCAGCTTGGATATTGTTTTGTCACATATTGGCTGCCGCGATGAGGCTGTCAATGGTGAATGGGATGTACACACGAGTAGGACAATGCCAAGGGCCAATGATTGGATAGCCCGGTAGAAGCTACACAGCCGAAACGGTGAGGCAGCTGTGTGAACCAAAAACTTGCATACCAAAGCGGCAAATAGACAGAGGACTATTGCAGCTCTGCGATGGAATGGTGGTTTAGAGAACATCATGCGTGACTGGCACAGCTACCGAGAATCCGACTTGGGATGTGATCTCTGGAAAGTCTCGAGTCTCTCAGGTACACGTTGGATGTACAAGGTAAAGAGTATCTTGTAGTTCAGCCCCTTTCACGGATGATTTGCTCCAGCACTAGCATTCGAGTGCCCGGACGAAGGATAGACTTGTCCGGCGTCATGATATCACTTTGCGCCATTCAGGCGGGTACAGTCAAGATGCCTTCGACAGGGGATCGCAGATCTTCACGTCATTCTCGGTAGTTGCTATGGCTGTGGCGGCTATTGAGTCCCTCCCCATGCGGTGCGGTAAAGCGCCACTAGGCTATCCTCGCTTAAGAAATCGTTGCGCCTTATCATCGTACGTCTTGGCTGTAGGAGCGGCCGTTTTTCGATCCTTGGTGCGCGATCTCTGAAGGGAAAAGGAAGTGCTGTCTGCCACAGACGAATTACGCAATGGTCGGCACTAAGGAAGAAGGATTCCATACAAATTGCAAGCCCGACCGGATGGATTCACAGGACACAAATGGAGCCGACGAGGGAACGGGCACAATGACAGCATGTGATTCGACGGGACCAAATGGATTCACAGGACTATCATGCCTGCTGATCTAATACGTCATACAAGGGCATCAACAGAGTTGAAAGATCTGCAAAGAACGACAACGATTGCTTCATAGTGCTAGAAACACGGCGTTGGCATTGATTCTTGCCACCATGATGAGGACTGTATGAGATGTATACAAGTAGGCTCCGAGGCTGCACTTCCAGTTGAGCAGCAGACAACTGATCTGTAATTGTTAATAACATTAATTTGTACTCTCTCTGAGCAAGCATGTGGTCCGAAAAGTCAGCTCTTATTCATAGAGAGCAAGGCAGACCGAACAGTCCCGGGGAACATTCGCAGAAGCCCGAGGTAAGCAAGCTCTGCGACATTCGCTCACCATCAGACCTTGAGTGTGATTGTATGTATGCTGACCTGATGCTAGTCTCGAGGGTTCCTGTTCCATGTGCGGACTCTCTTCTTGTTCACCTACAGCGACTTCAAGACCATGACTATTCCACAAAGCGTGTTCGCGGTATCTGCACTCTTGGCCCCAAACTCAGCAAAATGCGTCAATACGTTTGAGAATGACGAGGCAAATATGGCAGAACACCTGCTAAAATGGGTTCCTGTCATGGTCGCCTGGCTTTGGTTCACATGCCTTGCGCACAACATCGCCAATCAGAGCCTTCCCGGTGCGAGCATGGAAGACGCGGTCAACAAACCTTGGAGACCGATTCCAGCACGTCGCATTTCCGCAGAGAGGGCTAGATCTTGGCTGCTCGTGATAATCACGTTGGCGCTGGGCACTTCCTACGTATTGGACGCTGTCTTGCCACTTACACTGCTGCTCGTCTTTGTCTGGATGTACAACGACCTCGATGGCAGCGGCATCAACATATGGGTGCGAAACGCACTCAATATGTGTGGCCTCATGTGCTTCGGCTGGAGTGCCCTGTCGGTACTTGCGGGAGGGCAGCAGCAGCTCCTCCCTAGGACTTATGCATGGCTCCTCCTCACCGGTACCATCGTCATGACGACAGTGCACGCACAAGACCTACCGGATGTCGAAGGCGATCGTCTAAGGGGCCGCAAGACCATGCCCTTGGTTTATGGAGAGCGCGACGCTCGTCTGAGTGTGACGCTGGCTGTCTGTTTCTGGTCCGTGGCTGGACCTAGTTTTTGGGTCAATCCTATGACAGCTTCTGGGTTGGTGGTCTGCGCTGCTCCGATCATGCTGGGATTCCCACTAGGACTGTTGGCAATGGCTGAATGGGGTCAATGGTGGGATCGTCGGGTGCTTCAGCTGTGGTGTGCTTGGCTATTGTCCATTTATGCGTCGCCGTTGGTAGCGACCTGGGTGAAGGAGTGATTGCTGCATGATCCTTGTGGATTCACTTATCTGTGTTGTATAATTTGCGAGCGTTGAATTTATTGTACAAGTATTGAGGCCCCCTGAGCATATTAAATCCACGCATAGGATCTGATGCGACGTAATGTAAGTGTGCCGTGCGCTTCGATGTAACCCCGTGGCGATGAACCCCGGCAGCAACACCTTTCCCTCAGGATTTCCCCTAGGACTGGCATGTGCGGCACAGCGTGCTCAAAGGGGTAAACGCTTTACTTAGGACTTCCTCTAGGACTATCATACGAGGCCAAGCGCAGTGTGCTGAAAGCGGCATGGATCGTCATCAGGGGTTGGAATCCTTTGGATGTCGTTATCGTCAGGATCAAGTGGTAACTTACACGTGCAGAGTCCCAAAGTCAACGATATAGAATTCAATCATCAATTACATCATTTCCAAGAAAGTAGTTGGTGCTAGATCACACGGGCAACGCCGCATGGTACTGTATCCGTCTTAGTTCGCGATCCCGAGCCCGTGGACCAGCTCAGTCCTAATCCTCTGCAACTCATCGTCCAGGAACTGCGCGTCATAGTGCGTCGAGTTAGCTGAGAGTTGCAGGTGCAGCTTTCCTCGGAAAGTCCACACGTGGATGTACTGATCTTGTCCTAGCATTTCCAGCGAGAGGAAGAAGCTTTCCACCCCAAGCTTTCGGTCACCACCGACATCATACTCTGGCTTGATGTACTTCTCAACCAGGCCAAGACTGCTAACGCAAGGTGTAGTGCGTGGAGGCATTCCAGGTGGTGGTGTGGCAGTGTAGAGGCCAAGAACGCGCCTGGCGTAGGGGGCAGTGTATTGGACGAGTGACATGTCTTTGTCATCGTCGTCTTTCATGACCTTGGTGAAGTCTGTGCGATAAGCTTCGTTGATAGCCGGAGCCATGTCCGAAAAGCTCTTTTCTGCCACATTTTCGACCAACAAAGGCCAACCTGAAAGCCGAGTACCACCAGCGTGGCTGCTCGCATTGTAAGGCTTCGGAAGTAGCTTCCGCAGGTCGACAGGGATGAAGATAGAGTATTGCTTGGCAGCAGGATGCTGCTCATATTGACCAATGACCTTCAGCATAGCCGTCTGTACCATGGCTGAGACGCTGTAGTCATTCTTTTTGCAAGCATCAATAATGCAGTTGGTCGTAGCTTCGTCAATGACCAGCTCGCGCCTGAATGTATCGCCAGGAACATCGCCCTCCTTGGACTTTAGAGGCGGACCGACACCGGGCATGCCCTGCAGAAAGGTACCAATCATGACATCTGCAGCCTCTCGTAGGCGCTTGGGGGTGGATTCCTCGTCCATTGGTGACTCGTTCAACTCATCGACAGTAACGGTCAAGATGCTCTCATCATTGACTTTCGCGCCCAGGCCATCGCGAACGAACGTAGCCAGAAAGTCGAGAAAGCCTGACCACATCATGACCATTCCAACGCCGTCAAACTGCCAGTGACACATGTTCACTAGAAGTTCGCCTGTCGCAGGAATCCAGTGGATTGTGCCATACTGGGACGCTTGGATGGTTTTCGCGAGTTCAGTTGCATCCTTGCAGTCGCCTCCATGAACGAAGAATGTATCTTCTACGAACTTTCGAGGACTGAGCGCAGGTATTGTTATCTGTCGGCCGATGGTCCCAGGGTTTTCTGAATTGCCCGCGGCGGCAACAGCAGCGATGGTTGGGTGCCGGCGCCGAGTCGCCAGCCATGCTTGCTGGAGGAAAGGGACGGGATCGGAAATATTGATCGGGAAAGAAAGCTTCACCGTTGAATTGATGGACCAGTGATGTTTGTTGAGAGGGGCACCGAGCTCTGCCATGACAAGGAAGAGCGACTCGAGTGTGTCCATCTGACGAGTATAACCACCATCCTCAGTTGGACTCCAGCCGAGGCCGAATTGTGGTACAGAACCCATTTTGCTGTTTGGAAGAGGAGTGCTGTGATTTGATTCTCAAAGGTGAGTTCAAAGAATGTGAATTTATTTCTTTTGCAAAGAAATGGCTACAATTCAAGGAGAACAAGTGATGGTCCGGAGCTACAAGGCCTTTGTGCGAAATTCCACTAGTAGTCGGCGCTTTATCTTGTTAGTCCCGATACTTGCTGATAGTAACTGGCTCAGCTCATTCATCGAATTGTGCATGCGTGTCGGAGCACGCTTCATACATGGAGCGATCAGGGCAATGTGCGCGACCAACAGACACGAGCACCACTATTGGTCGAATGCAACACCAGTCGGCCATAAGACGTCAGAGGACCGAAGGAACCTTCAGCAACAACTCCAGGATATCTAGTGACGTAGTTCCATGAGATTCATCATGATGCTCACGCTTTGTCGAGGCGACCAATGCAATGCAGGAAGCTGATCCGCCTAGTCAACCGTACTAACACATAGACGACCCATCGTGGACGAAGGATCATGTCACAGCACCACAACGGGCCCCATGAAAGCTTGGGAAAGTCGGCAGTCTGGGCTATACTATGATGCAAGAAGTTCCGCCGAATGACGGACGTCTAACACGACACGTACAGCTGAGTGTTGGTTGTTGCGCCTGGCTTGTGTCCTGACGGGCGCTGAACCCCTGTCGCGGACGTCAAAGGACTCGCGTGTTGGGTGTAGGACGGAATCCTACTGATCCTGCATATGCATACAACTCTGGGAGGCAATTGCAGCCCGTCATTTCGTAATTGTCTTGGATTCCATGTCGCATCGGGTGTTTCGTCGGTATGATCAGAGGATGTTGGTGATGTTTGTGCTGCGCCTTTCCCTGGGAAACTAATAGTGCTCCTTACACTGTTTCGCTTCGAACATTTCTGGACCCCAACTTGATCGAGTGCATATTCATATTCTGTGTACTTGTCGTATCCATCAAAAGGCAAGTAGCGACAGACAGATTATCGATCCGGTGCCCAAACCAAGCGCTGTGGTATCGCGGTAACGCTGCCACGAAGGCACAGATAACGCAAGATGGCGCTCCAACCAACACAAGAAGAGATTGAGTACATGATGACCCACGCCGATGAGACACTCGCACCCAACATCATCGCATGCGAGGTCGTCTGTCTCGTTACCGGGCTCATAGCAATCGGCTTGAGGATTTGGGGGCGGCAGCTCACGACCGGACGTCTGGATCTGAGCGACTGGCTCGCCGTGGTCGCTCTGGTGAGTTGCAATTGCAAAGTCTTGCCTTGAGAAATATTCACAATAGCTAACTCTCTGATCTCTAGTGTTGCTTGATCGGCTACATCAGTTGCGTCTTCTACCTTCTAACGGTCAAACTTGGGCGCCATGTGATCCTGCTTGTTGACCCTGCCGACGTCAAGGGATTTGCTGTTGTAAGTCACAGTCAACCCAGAAATGGCTCCCTACCACAGCTCACAAAAAGTCAGGGAAATATCGTCGCCACGATATTCTTCTGCACTGGAATGTCCTTCATCAAATTCAGCATTGCAAGCTTCTACTGGACCATCTTCCCTCAAAAGTACTTTCGCTGGGCTCTGATCGCTGTCGCCGCCTTCATGGCCGGCTGGTTTATCTCTGCCGACTTGGTCAGCATTTTCCAGTGCACACCCGTCGAGAGACTGTGGGATAAGACGAAAGAGGGAACTTGTGTCAACTTTGGAGTCTTTGCCCTTGTCACGGCTGCGCTAAATGTGGTGACTGATTTGGTCATTCTCGCACTGCCGGTGCCTTTGATCTTGAGGCTTAAGATGTCTCAGCGCAAGAAGATGCTGCTGATCCTGACCTTTGCTCTCGGTAGCAGGTAAGTCTGCGGCGGCGGAAATGGTGTTGATTCGACGGAACCGAGACTGATTCGTTCAAGTGCCTGTATTGTCGGCATCGTTCGACTCTTCTACTCTACACGCACTGGCACCACTGCCGATGTTACATGTAAGAACGAACATACTGGCATGAACCAAACACGACTAACTTCTCCCAGGGGACAACGTTCCATCCGGCCTTCTCTGCACCGTCGAGCTCACCGCAGCTATTCTCTGTGCCAGCCTACCAACCTACCGACCACTCTACCGCAAGATCTTCAAAAAGGATCTCACAAGTTCCGGCTCAGTTAGCAAGCGCAGCTACCGCTCTGTCAACGACTATGGCAACAGGGCTGGGGCATCCAGGAGCTATCATCGAGAGGTCGAGAGTGTCCCTGTGCCCACGCTACCGTTGGGTGTTGTTGTCACTCATGATGTGGAGTTGACTTCATCTCAAAGACAGAATTACTGGGGCCGCAATGTGAGCAGTAGTGATGATGATGGGTCGTTGCAGAAAGTGCAGCCGATGGATCCTGCGCGGCCTTATGGAGTTTAATGGAAGTGTAAGCAATCTGTTTATATATCTTGTTTTATTAGAAGCGAAATAGCCCGTTTGAACGCTCGCTGGCGAGAAATACAAGCGATGATTTATTTGTTCAAAAATGCACTACTATGACCATGAGCAGTTGCCGTGTGGACCACCGTTATATCTGCCGTTCTTCTCATCGTCTTCCCATCTCAGGCAGACCTCGGCAGTGAGACAGTATATTCTCCTACCATCCGTGGTCTTGGCGTCGAAAGTGAAGTTGTAATAGCCCTGCATCATGTTAGCCACTGCACATCCTCGGGGTCATTTTGCATCTAGACAGGGCAGCACTCATCAACTTACTGGCCACCACACGATCATGGGCAACGCCCAACCCATGGCAGTAATCATAGCAGCACCCTTCTCTTCAGGAGGACAGGCCCGGTTTCCATGATGACCCAAAGGTTGTTCCATTGGATTGAAGCCACAGAAGTCCTCCGTATCGGTCTCACCCTCTCTATCGCGGGGATCCGTGACATTGTAGTCGTCGCAATATGAACCACAGTTGCCGGTGATGTCAAAGGTGGCATTGGGTGGGAAAGTGTCTAGAAACTCGCCGTCGAGGTGCACCACGAAAACGTCGTCGCTATTGGAGGCTTCAGTGTCGTGCGTCAAGAAGAACAAAACGAGCTAAAAAGAGGGAAGCACTGACATGTATACTGGCTGTCGCTCAATGGTCGCTAATGAGATCTGGAAGAGATCGGTATCGCGCGACTCAGGACATAACCTGAGAGGCGTCCCACCAGGGATTGCGTTCGTGGTGGCAAGCGATGATGGTTCACCGTTGAATGGTTTCTGGGCACCTTGACCAGGCAATAGTGCAAGCAATCTCGAGACTTGGCCTGCACCAGGAAAGAACATTTTATTTTGCTTGGATGGAAGAAGATGTCGAATTGATGGGACACCGGTTTCTCGATGCTTTTCGATTGTATGATTTGATGTAGGAAAGCCACCGAGGTGGTTGATAAGTTGAGGCTGCTGAGTCGGAGTCCAGACCTGACTACGCCACTGCGGCGTCGAGGCAGCAGCCGCTTCTGAAACGCAGCCCCCAAACCGCCTCCTCAGCATGATTGGAGGACCAACCGCGCGTCTCACTCCTGCTCGTCTGCGGCTGACTTCAGGATCGACATGCAGTGAAATCTATTAACAAGCTCCGAACCAAGATAAGCGACTTGCGTTTAGATGCTTGTTGCGTGCCCGATCCGGAAGCGATGGTGGCACTGCACGATGAGGGCTGCCCTCTAAGTCAGGACCAACATCCTATCTTCGTCCCATCCTAGATCACATAATTTGCACCGAAGAGATGGTTCGGACTCATCCGCGGCCAAGTCCATAGAAATCCACTCTCCTGCAGTAATACGCCCACGTTGAAGATGGTGGGCTTTTGGCCCCTGATCCTTGGAGCCCGGCAACTTCCTCATCCGTCACTATCTGCTCACTAGATCACGCAGGGCTATTTGTGACCCTCGAGATGGACGACGTTCTACTCAGACATACAGTCATGCAGGACCGAGCTAGCTTACATCTTGCAACCACTTTACGCGTACGAGGCGCGCGCTTGACCTCACCCAGCGCGTCTAGACTCTCTGAAAGGGTTCGCCTCGTAGTTTCAAGTTCGGCCGCGTCAAGATCCGGCCTGACTACAAAGATGGAATCTCACGAAGGATCCAGGAGCCTGACCGAGGGCTATTCCTGTATGATGCAGCGAGCTTAGTATGGAAGGCCAGAGGATGGAGGATTGTGTAAGACTCAGCTGAGAATACTGCAGATGTGGCTTCTAATAATATAGCTATGAGAAGGCTTCATGTGAGGCATCTGAGGATGTATAAGTAAGATACTTGTTTCTGTTTATTCGATCGTTGTATATCATCTTCCTCAGCATCTCTCCTATCTCTTCTTTTCCTGGTATTCACTACTTTCCTGCTTGCTTTCCTTTCTGAGATTCTGTATTGCTACGATGGCTGTACTCTCTCGATTCTTGACGGCTGCCGTCACTGCCTCTCTTCTTTCTACTGCTTTTGCATCTCCAAGTCAAATCGACACCATTCGACGCCTCCTTGGGCGTGATACCTTCGAGTGGACCGCACTTGGCGACTCATACTCGTCTGGCGTCGGCGCTGATGGCTATACATCAAACTCGTACCGCTGCCTGCGCTACGATCATGCCTATCCTGTCTTGATCAACGGTGATCAGAGGCTGCCTGAAGGCGACCACAAGTTCAACAATGTTGTGTGCTCCGGCTCCAACACCAAGGACATTGAGGCCTATCAGTTCTACGATGAGCCAACTTCGGGCACTCCCAACAGTCAATTTGGTAAGTAGTGCATAAAACCACCATCACTATAGCTCGTGTTTCTCATTAGTGATCGCAGGTGACCGACCCGAGTTTGGAAAGCCGAGCATGGCTACCTTGAGCGTCGGCGGTAACGACATCGACTTCCCGGGTATCATATTCAACTGCATCTTGGAGTGGAACCTCCCTGTTGGAGGTCCTCCGAAGCGCTCCTGCGATGACCAGAAGGTGATCACCTGGAACCTTCTCGTCGACCCCAATCTCGCCGAGAAGATCTCCGGCACGATCAAGAAGGTCGTCGACAAGGGCCGCGAAGGCCCCATCGGTGACGACTTCAAGCTCTATGTAACTGGATTCCCTCAATTCTTCAGTACGGAGACCACCGAGTGCGACGACAAGACCTTCGCTCGAAACGCTAATCCTAACCCTGATGGCAAGGAGCATGTCAAGTTGACCCAGGATATTCGAAAAGAGTACAACGACATGAGTGTCCAGCTAAACAAGGCTATCGAGAGCGCCGTGAAGATGAACGAGAACAATGGCGTTCACTGGATTCCTATTGACCCATCCATGGAAGGTCATCGATTCTGTGAACCGGGCGTTGTTGAACCTGACCAGCACAACGACGACCTCTGGCTGTATCACTACCCTTACAATGAGCCCGAAAGCTCAGACATCATCGAGCCCCTCCAAAATGCTGCTGCGCAGGTCACGCTTGAGGCAGGCCAGTCGTACTCTGAGTACGAAAACCAAGTCTACGGAGCAGTCGATCTGGGCGATCCGGCAGAGCAGGGTATTTTTGACGGCTTCTGGAGCGCCATCGGTCATCGAGTCAAGGTCTTCCATCCTCAAGTCAAGCTTCACGAGAAAATTCGAGACCTTGTTCTTGACCAGTACATCTCAGACCTCGGAGAAGGGCAGGATGACGAGCCCCGACCCGAACCTGAGCCGCCAAAGCAGGACGAGAACAAGTGCCACGGCATTGGCGGTGACTACTGGGTCATGTCCCGCGATGTTGCCGTTGAGAACGTCAAGGAGTTCTGTCAGGGAGACGGAAGCAAGACCACCTTCAACCAAGATTCTGTGAACGAGCTCGAGTTGGTTGTGAGGAAGGATGGCGAGGAGAAGCCGGCCAGAGACTCACCTGATTGTGAAGGTCGCTTCACCAGGGCTGTCATCGACGGCTGCGACGGCAATGACCCGGTCAATAACCCACACAACTACAAATTCGGAAGTACACTCGAAGCCGGTGACGGTTGGTCGTACACAATGACACCTATGAGCAAGCAAGTCAACGAGGTCAGCTGCGACGTCTCCTACAAGTTCCTCTGGAATGAGGTTGAGATCCGCGGCAAGAATCTTCCTGACGCCAAGCTCGGCGCTGAAGGAGAGGGTCTCTATAACGAACTCGACGGCTGCGGCACAGTCACAGAGTGGAAGTTCGAGAGAACTCCTGATGATGTCCGCTTCCAGTGGTACGCCAGGTGCCGTCTCGAGATCGGCACAAAGGCCTGTGTCGGCCGTGCTCTCGAGTCAGCCGGTGGCTCTGGTAAGGGCAACTGTCATGGTGCTGGCAAGCGTGGCTGGGCTGCGAGTGCTAGAAGCATTGTTGCAGGCACCAAGCGGGACAGTATTGATGACTGGCCAGGCTATGGAGATGAAGGTCGCCACGTATTCGCCTCTGATGTTACAGCTCCTGAGAAGAGGGATAGCATTGATGACTGGCCAGGATATGGTGATGAGGGGAGACACATCTTCGCTTCCGACGCCTCACAGTAAGGATGAGAAACGTGCACATTCTCAGAGGTCGCTTTTTTTGTGGCCTGCAGTCAGTTCTGGCATAGGTGTCGGAGTTTGGGAGCTGGAGGTCAAAGGGTTCGATGGCGTTGTGGGCTGGTTAAATTGGTTAAGTTGATCTTGTACGGGATTTTGCGATGGGTTATTGTTTCACTGCTAGCGGGCTGGCACAGTTTTGTTGTGATTTATTGCTGATCTCAAATACGCGGTGTACCATGTCCCCATTCCTTGACTTGCATTACGTTGTAACCTCAAGGGGTGTCGACCAACGTCCTAGGCTCTCACGTGGACTTCACTGAGGTAGATCCGCTATGCCAATTACTTCCAAATGGTGGTCTGCGCCATTCATTGAAGCTTATTTTGCTCTTGTCATCTTTGCCGTACCCAGTTCTCCTATCCACTTCCTGCCTATGGCCATTATCCTCTCCAGTCTTGCTTTCCGTCGTGGTCTATGCTTAGATTCACCGTACCCGGACCAAATACTTGGTTCATAGGCTTCAAAGTTGTAGTGCAGCCCCTTTCCCGCTTCAGTTACCTGTAGATTGACCGTGGTCTTCTTGGCCCAGGTTGGGATCATGCGAAGCGTGAAGCTTTCAAGCGAAGGCATGCCTTTCGTGACAGTCCGGGTCATAATATCGATTAGAGGATCGAATATTGCTGGGTCCAGTTCGCGACGCCATATGTCCGGACCCATTACGTATTCAGGATGCTCGTTGTAAAATTCGTAATCAGGAGGATCACCCGTGTACAGCCATTTCCCGTCCGCTGTGGCCATATCGCTGTCAATAGTAATTCTTCGGATGGACGGCCACGTACTGGCGTTCTCATCAGCTCGGCCCAGCGACGAGCCGTTCCGCTCGCAAAAGAGGTCCGAACAGATAGGTATGCAGTAGAGGCAAAGGTCCGTCAACCGCCCAGCCTCGCCTATCTTGCGGATGGCCGTGCTCAGACGGTCAACGCCATTCTCTGTAAAGTCTGGCTGGGCGACAGAATGCTCATCATGATTAATTGCGTCTTTAAGCCGTATTTCGGGTAAATCTGATAAGTAGGAAAGCTGAAGGACATAGCCCTCCACGCCTTCAGCCAATGCTTTGTGATGTTCGAGCCGTAAGGCTGAGTTCTTCGGCCATGAGAGTTCAAAATTGAGCTTCTTGAGCGATGGCATCCGTGAAGCTATGCGACATAAAGCGGCCGGGTGCGGCGTAAGAGATGGCCCAGCTTCGATGTGTAAGCCAGTGACAAAGCTAACAAATGGTAGTTCTGTATGCCCATCGTCGTCGGGGAACCGAGAAAAAGTATTCCAGAGAACACGAGTCCAGGTCTGCCCTTCCCGGAACTCCCATTTAAGCACAAGGCCTAGAGGCACCCTGCGCCGCGCTTGTTTTTCGTCTTCACTCATATCCTGCTCCCAAGACGAAAGCTCTCCAAGAAGTTTAAAGACCGCATCGCGGAAGAACAAGTTATTCTGTTGGCAGTTCATTTCTTTCGAGTCGCTCTGTGCGGGCATGTGCGTAGTCAGGGATATCTTACGCAAGACATGGCGCCTGCGATGAGGCGAGCTGGCAGAAAAGACTTTGCTGAAGTCATCCATGTCATCGTAACTGAGGTTTATCGACTGCATCGTTTCAACTTCGACAGTCCTCTGCCAGTAGCGATTGACCGTTGAGTATTGGGCGAGGTTGCGCTCGTCTGGATCATCATGATTGAACACGTAGGCGATAATCTCGTCCATGATCTCAACACTGAGAGTTTCCATGGTTATCACCAGCTTGTAACGAGGGGTGTGTGTCTGATGGCTGGCCACGTAAGTTGTTGTGTGGGGAAGGTGAACTGCTGCGCGCTGTGTGAGCCAGTGAATGAGGGGTGTGAAGACTATATTGAGTGGCAATTGGAGCCGTTCAACCCGGTATGAAGTAAAATCAGACAACAGGATCAATGTCACGTTTTGCAACAGTTGTGCGTATTCGCTGAAAATGTCGCTGAAGTAGCCTGCTTACACCGATGCTGGTGGTTATTTGCAGGCCATTTATGACTCCATCAACGATTCCTCCTTCGTTGCCTGAGGTCTCTCTCAATTACTCCTTCAATCAACCATGCTCCTCAATAAGATCATTCTGACTGGATGTTTTCTTTACCCTGTCAAAGTTCGTGACGGTGTCCAAATTGTTACGAACGAGAAAGTTGTGCTTATTTATGTCTGACAAGTAAGCTGGCGGCGGTTTTCGCTCTGAGCATAAAGGCAAGAGATCAACATGTTTGTCCCATGTCTGATACTATGATGTACATCCGTGTCTCTGCACTCTCGATCCCTCTACATCAGAGAGTGCGTCAAAGAACTCATCGACACTAGGACTGTCTCCGAAGTCATCATAATGACAGACTTGATGTAAATATTCGCACATCTCCTCAGTATCCTTACCCTGTCTGGTTCTGAGGACCGCCATCGCAGTATTGCCATCATGGTCCAAGGCCCCTCCGTTCATGCCTCGTAAGTGTGCGGCAAGAAACCTGAGCATGTCAATGTCTGCATACCTGGCTATAGTGTGAAGTAGTGTGTCATCTTGAAGGCGTGGATCGGATCGGGCGTCCAGCAGAGCTCGGACCATGTCGATGCTATCTTTGCCACGGCCATCTTGAGTGGAAAGTCGCCATCCTTGGTAAGACAGTCCGTCTCAGCCCCGTGTTCCAGAAGCATCTTCAACTGTGGCAGCTTTCGTGGACAACAGCCTCGTGAAGAGCGCGGCTGGCACCATGATCTCCTGCATCGACATCGGCCCCTGACTGTAGGAGCAGCCAGCACATCTCGCCTCCGTCAGCGATGCGGCACGAGTAGTGCAGCGGCAATCGACCTCGCTTATTCTCGTGGTTCACGTCGGCGCCGTGCTCTATCAACAGACGCACACACTCGTAGGACCGCCCTTCGATGGCGCGGTGCAACGGAGAGATCTCCGTTGGCGTGCAGATGTTCGGCGATGCGCCGTACGCAAGTAGAGTCCGAACTGATTCCGCATCACCACGCCAAGCCGCCGCAGAAAGTGTCGTCCGGCCGAGGGAGTCAGGTATATCGATTGACCCCGTGGACACAGCAAGCTGCATTTGCAAGGACATGGGACTAATACCTAGCAGGCTCTTGTGTAGTGGGGAGAGCTGGAAACTTTCATAGTCATTCAGCTCGTCGAAGATGGTGTCAAGTTCTTCCTTCTGCTCTCTGTTGACCTTGCCATTAATGACTTCGTCTCGCACTATGTCTATGACAGAGCTATCTGCCGCGTCAGCAGCTATATGGTCACGCATTCTAATTGCGGTACTGCGTTGCTGAGAAAGTACTCACCGTCTAAGCGTCGTTTCGTAGTAGGCGTCTGCACCGTGCTGCATGAGAAACCGACATATTTGAACGTCCTTGTTGACGAAAGCGATCTGTTCGCAGTCAGAAAAGTCACATAGCAGAGAAGTCTTTCTGTGAAAATATTGGACCATACATGAAGCGCAGTCAATCCATAAGAGTGTCCAACATCTGCGGGAGACGCCGTCCCGCGACTTAGAAGTGATTTGATCGAATCTAGGTCGCCGGCTGCAGCGAATTGGAGTATAGGCGCGTCATCAGACACAATCCTCGGCATGCGCAGCATCATCTGCAAACAATTACCATAGCTTAGCGACATAGAAAGAATCCTGGATGCCAGCCAATCCGGCGGTTTGTAGGCTACTCTAGCAACGTGGTCACGCTGCCTCTGGCACTGTGTCTCGTTGCAGAAGTCTCCTGATCTGCCGGCGCTGGTGTATCTCAAATGAAAATGGCCAAGCAAAGCGTTCAAATAGGTTGGTGTAGCAATTTTTCGAGGTCGGTGGCAGACGCAGCTGCAAGCACTTCCGCATCTGCCATCTCCCAGGACCGTAATGGCCAGATTGTCAAAGGTGAGGTGTTTGGACTGAGGGCCTGCAGATGATCCCGTTGATAGCATCAGTGGTTTAGACGGCGACTTAGGGCCGTCTCGCCGACCCCGAGGAGGCATCGAGCTAGACGTAGTTATTGTATAGCCAGCACTCGAGCTGACTGCGAATGGTCGAAGGGTGTCAACAAGCATGACCTGCTGGAGTACAAGGCTCTCCAGAAGCATCTCGTTCTTTTGTTGGGAGCTCCGAATATCGGATAGTGCGCCATCTTCAAGACGCGTAAGGATCTGCTGCGTTCCCGACTGTGATGATCTATATTTACATAAGTGTCAACCGCGTAATGTGAAGATACGAAGTTGTGAAGCTTCGAAACGAGAGATTCCTTACACTACAATGGACCCACTGACGACGCTGAGATCACTCTGAAGATCCTGCAGCTTCTCGCATATCTTCTTGATACTGCTGCCGTGCCGCAGCCAAGCAGCATAGTGGACACGAGCGTCGCCACTACCTGGGCCTAGGCTGATGATCTTCCCGTGCAGCAGGAGGTGCAGTCTATCGATTTCGACCTTGGCAGTGACAGCAATCAGCGAGATTGCCTCCTTCGACTGGACAGATAGGTTGGACCACACGTGCGGCTTGGCGAATGCTTCTCCAGTCTGACTGAAGACTAGACGGAACTTCTCCAAGACCTCCACCACCTCTCGCACGTCCGCGGCGGTATTCCGGACACGCTGGATGAATTTGAAGGTTTTAAGTGTCGCCTCTGTCAAAGCTATGGTACTGGCGATTATCGATAATGGATCCATCTCAGTGGGATGAGAATTTCGGAGCTGAGAGCAGGCTTGGCTCACAGTGGTCGGACAGTCGATCCCAGCCTTATCAATACACACGAGATATGGCGTCAGAGAGTGGCGGTGCTACGGCAAG
Source organism: Sarocladiaceae sp. CBMAI 1973 (assembly GCA_021347865.1). Classification (NCBI taxonomy): domain Eukaryota; kingdom Fungi; phylum Ascomycota; class Sordariomycetes; order Hypocreales; family Sarocladiaceae; species Sarocladiaceae sp. CBMAI 1973. Next base: position 75,257 of record WNLN01000035.1, read on the forward strand.
TACGATAAGTGTCGGCTTGCACCTTGACATAACCGAGGCGCAGAGGTCCAGATCAGACCAGGCAGCAGCGCCTCATGGCGAGCGCGGCTATTATCGGGAGCGTTTCAAGCAATGTTACTTGTTCAGCTGGACGTGTCTGTGATTTCGTGGCTGATGCATACTCTTAGCGCCCTATGGCTGCTTGACCTTGCGAGTTCGACCTCTAAATTGAATGGCACCAATGCCAACACTCAACCTTCTTCACCTAGTCGAACTTGCACGCCGCGATTGCTTTTCTGGGTGCAACGAGGTTGTGAACATCCGTCGCCTCGCCCTGCTCAATGACATGCGTCCTTCCTAACCAAGCTACATGATCCTCTGAATTCCAGTTTCCTTTGCTCGCTACATGAACCGTAAACTCCGTTATTGTGTAATGCTCACTCTTCCGTCCTCGCAACTAAGCCGACCACGTCCTCGGGTGAATTAGGCGGCCAAACCGTCGTCTGAGAGGCAATTTGGGTATAATGCACGTATGCTGTGTGCCCAGCTCACCTCTTAAATCCTTGACGGCAAGATCGGCTGCTCGCACGGCGAGACTATCATCGTCTTTCGCTTGCTGCTCAAGAGCCATTGCCAAATACTGTCTGATCATCGGCAGGCTATCTTCATACTCGTCTCCTTCGCGACCATCAGCAGCTGACCAACGGCGTAGTGCCTCACGGCAGGTCACCTCTAATTCCTCCCAGTGGCATTGACTCCTCCGGACGACGCAGAGATTATGTAATACTACGCGATCGTCTCCGTTCGTCCGCGAGAGTGCGTTGCAGAAAGCTTTCTCGGCTTCAGAATCTCGCGACTGAGCTGCATAGCAGACTCCGAGACATGCTAGTGCACGCACGGTTTCCAAATGCTCCGGCCCCAGGTGCTTGTTCCTCCAGTCGTAAACCTCTTGCCACAGTGTTTGAGCCTGCTGTACCTTCCCAGCCCGCGTCATACAATGGGCGAGAGCTTCAATGGCGGTGATAGTTTCCACTCGGAGCCTCGAGAGGCTTTCTTCGTAGATTTGGAGGCAAGCAACAAGCTGATCCTCCTCACCTTGTAGATCGCCTTGTTGGCGACAGCATTCCGACATGATCTGTCGAGTCCCTGCGCGGATCAGCCACTCGACCTTGTGTTGACAGCGATCAAGGATAGCGTGAGCAGCCTCAGCAGCTTCTTCGAGGCGGCCTTGTCTGAGGACCTGCTCGGCGTGGCATAGTTGGTAGTCGTATACATGAACGTGGTGTTCATTGTATATCGAACCACAGAGGCTGATGAGCTCCACGTAAAGAACCTCGGCCATGCCAGGGTCATCGGAGAACTCGGCAATGCTCGCCAGGCTTCGAAGTTCGAATACCTTGCGGGTTGCCATGGAGCTGTCGTGGCTCGTTGAACAGTGATTCAGAATCTCTTTCCATTTCGCGATGCCACTTTCTTCATCTCCAAACAGCGCAAGCTCCAGAGCTAGATCATGCAAGTTATCGAGTGCCCGCTGACTGTCCGGACCCTCTGTATCTCTCCAGCAAGCATAACTGGCGAATCCCAACTCCAGACACCGTTCCTTCTGGCCCTGGTCAAAGTAGAGATGTGCTAGCTCAAACGCGGACTCAGCATAGCTCAGAGTCTTGTACTCAGAAGTTCGCAAAGCATCCTCAAGCATGCAAGCGGCGGCGGTGATTTCATCGTGTGACCAGGCTTGATAGTAGAGCAGGCGTCCGTATAGCCATGTCGAGGATGCTCGACGATGATCTGTCTCTGGCACGAGACGCGTAAGAATGTCCAGACTCTTCTTCACACGGGACGTTGCAAGTTTCAGCTCGTTCTTCTCAACGGCGAAATCCGCGCTCCAACACAGAAGAGTTGCCAGATCCAAGTTCGCATCGTCTGTGGTATATGTGTGCTCGACCAAGGCCAGGACATGCGGGCTCAGGCTTTCGCACCAGTCGAACTGCGCAGCACCAATCTCGACAGGGTACGCTTTTGTGAGGCACTTCAGAGCGGCGGCGCGCCATCGTTCCTCTGTCTTAGTGCGCCGAATATGAGACTGAACAAAGCGGTGCACTAGTCGATGTAATTGGAATGAGACCTTATTTGCGCGCACGATAATGAGATGGAAAGAGTTCAAAGTGCCAAGAGCGGTTGTGAGCCCCGTCTTGAACTCGTCACTGTCCACAATTAGAGCCTTCGGAATGCTCTGCCGGTCAAACATCGACATCATCGACAGCAGATCGGCGGCCATAGGCTTCTGTCCCCTGATCTGGTCAAAAGAAAGCTTCCACGTCTTGAAAATTGAGTTGAAGCTGTCCTGGTCCCTCCTTGTGTCGTGAAGTTCTTCTTGCAAGAACTCCTCAGCATCATCTGTCTGGAGGGCTTCGAGGTACTCATCGATGGTGTAGTACTCGTTCTCCTCAAGATAGGCCGCAGCTTGTGAGATGGCGAGAGGCAAATAATCCAATTCGTGGACCAGCATCTCCACTTTCTCAGGCTCATAGTTGTCTTCCCTGTCACCAGACTTGCTGAGGAAGAGTCTCTTTGCGTCAGCCGGGGACATTGACTGTATCGGTACAGGCTTGCCTTGCATCGCGAGGCGGGTCGCAATCCGTGCGTCCCGCGTCGTGACCAGCATACGACCGTTATCGCCACAGTCTGGCAGAGAGTTCGACAGGTTCAGAGCCGGCTCGGTGTCGCTGGGTGCCATTGAGGCGTACTTGCTCGGCCACCAATCTTTCATGTTGTCTGCGTTGTCTAGGACAAGGAGATAGGGCGCGACCGGGTGTGAAAGCCAGTCGCCTACGAGCTCCAGGATATCGACATCGGGATCGTTCCATCCTGGAAGAGCCACGGCTTGGGCGATTCGCTTGTATCCCTGCTTGAACCGAGCCGCATTACCACCCCAGACCCAGAAAATATGCGTTGAAGGCTCAAGTTCTTTATGGCGATAGCAAAACTCAATCGCGACCTGGGACTTTCCGACACCTCCAATGCCACTGATGGCCATTCTGTTTTGCCCCTTGAACCCGTCCTTGATAGCATCCAGCTCCTGTTGTCGTCCAATGAAACACTCATCCCTCTCGAAGGGTACGTGGAATTGAACTTCTCCGCTCTCGTAGGAAGGTGGCTGTGAAGCTATGGAGGTCCGCCGCTCCAGTGCAAGGGATCCTTTGCGAGGCTCGATGGGCGAGACGTTGAGAGAGGTGAGAAGCTGAACATTATCTTTGAGAGCATCCGAGATCCTATCCACCCTAGCCTCTTGAATGAGACTGATAACCGCCTTGGCGCCCCGATTCCATCGCGAATCATTCTCTCCAACCGTGACCCTTCCCAGAATTTCGTCCAGTCTTTCCACATTCTCGTAGCAGTTGCGTACAACGGCATTCACTGAAGCGCGAGCCTCAGGTGTCAGGCCCTCGGCGCCCTCTCTGGTGCGCTCGACAATCTGCAACACAAGAGGAAGACGAGTGCGCAAGTCGCGAAAGACTTTGGGCACATCACCCGCTGTGGACAGTTCTTCTAGTCGCTTCGCGATTTTGGACCCAATGTCGGCGAGCGCAAGAATGGCCGAGACGAGGCTAATGGCCGTGACCGGATCCATCGTCGTGTTGCAAGCATAGTCACCCTATCAGGCGCAGGTAATTCAATGAGTGAGGAGCAGGTTGTTTGCTTCACAATGGGGTGGAGCCCTTGACAGGATGTACATGTATACATATGTGCCGAAGAAGTGAAGTCGGTGTTCTGAATGGCGTCAAAGGAGTCAGGCCTCCAACTTGATCCGTCCAAGCTAATCGTCGCGATAATGCGCTGCTTTGGACCCTGGTAACCCCTCCTCATGCATTCGAGTCCAGCTTGGTGAGGCTGAGCGCCACTGCATCCTTGTCCAATCTGGCAATCAGGATCATGCGGTAGGCCACTTTCGTCGCAACACCAGTTCACGAACACTCGTTGGCTTGATTGGTCAACACGGCACTGATTGCTGCGGAGGCTTCCCTCAAGGTGTCCAGCTGGGCAACCCTGGCGCGTAACATCCCGGTCTTTAGTCGCGTGGGCGGCAACGAACCGTGCCGCTATCGGGATGGGTAATTAATTCAGCTCTCGCGTGAGACACATTCCCGCATCACCTGATGATCTTGGTCTCTTCAACCTCGTCGAGGAAACTGCAAGTGTAACGAGTGGCTTTGGAATCATGTGACTTTGTTCGTGTATTTCAGGGTTATCAAGCCTTGTTCCCATCAGCCGCGCTTGCAATTATTCTTCGCGCAATGGCTTCGCCTGATTCATGTGCGCCCGCGACTGTGCCTAGTCCGTCAAATGGGGCTGTGTGCTCCCCTGCGAAGTAGATGTGGTGCTCAGGCATACCGTACCGGATCGTCTCAACATCTCTTGCTGCATCATCCATTCCAACCTGAAAGTTGCAATAGCTGCCAAATCCTGCGAGCTCGTCGTTGGCCCACTCGGTCGCTAAGTAGCGAAGTGGTGCACATGTGGTCGGATCGTAGTTGGGCAGCCGGGAGTAGTAAGGCTCGAAGAATTGCCGCAGCCAGGCATCGCGGGGTTCTTTCTCCATGCCGCGAATGTTACTGGTGATGTGAAGCGAACAATCGCCGTAAGTGTAGAAGAGCAGGATGTTGCGGCGATATGGCTCGTCGAAGGCGTTGAAGTTGACCGTCTCAAGGCGCCATTTGTTAGGGTTCGTGTCAGGCGCATATGATGGTGAAAGCCAGTGCATGAAGCTGGTGCCATGCCTGCCTTCTTCTTCCTCGGTCGCATCCCAGAAAGCGTGAGGAAACTCAATCAACACCTTCTCGAGGTGGCCGTATGAAATCTGATCTATTGCCCTCAACAAGCGCAGATCTAGAGGAGTGATGCTGTCTTTGTGCCGCTTCAGGTAACCCAGTGGTGTCGTGATGACAACATCATCAAAGTCTTCATGACTGCCATCAGAAATCGCCAAGCGAGCGCCCGCAGAGTCACCGGTAACGGATGTCATGATGGTGTTAAGCTTGATGTGCGCCTGAGCACGGGGCAGGGCGGCAATGCGATCAAGGATCTTCTTATAGTTTGTTGGGATAAAACAATCGTCGCCCCCGATGCAGTCCTCAAGGAAGAAGAACTTCATTGATTGCTTGTTCGCTCCGTCACCAACGTAGGCACCCCACATCTGAGCCATCTCGAGAACAAGGTGCCGTTCGTAGTCGCTGATCTCGCCGCTCTCGACATCTCTCTGGGTGATGTTGGCGAACTCATCGTAGAGGCTCAGCGCGGGATCTATGCTGTTGGATTCTTCAGTGCTGCGCTGGATGGCTCTCTCGAGTATGTCCCAAACTCGACTCAGAGCGAGGTTGGCAACCTCAGCGTCCAGAAGCTTGCCCTCGTTATCCACGACGATGGTGGTCTCTGCCCATTCATGGAGTGGTGTGCCGGTTTCTTGAGCCAAGTTGACGATGGGGTTCTCGCCTCGGCTGCATCAAGTCAGTCGCCTTGAACCGGCTTCTACAAGATAGCATCCCTTACCTGTGCACCCAGTTCGCTCCGATATCGACCTCTAATGAGCCCATCGTACTGCTCTGGGCGACTCGTCCGCCAAGACGGTCCCTGGCCTCGACAATGGTCACATCCCAGCCATGCTCGAGCAGCACTGTTGCACAACGCAGTCCTGACACACCAGCACCAACGATTCCCACTCTTTTCTTTCCTGTGTCACGCGCCATAGCAAACTGGCCGATGCTATGCGACGATATGGACGGCGCGCAAGGATTGTGAGTGGACTTGATCGTGGTTCAGGTGTTGAGTGGCTTGGGTTGGCGCCTGGCGTGTCACCTCAGGCTGTAAACGCTACGCTTCGGGTTAGGGTAAAACAGGAGCGCGACTCCCCGTCGAAGAGATGGATGAGAAGGCTGAATCGACAGCACATAACGTTGACGTGGAAATGACCTCTATTTTTATTGTCATTGATGTGAGAAGACATGCGACTATGCAGATGTTCATTTCATCTTCGTGACCTCTGGACAGAAAAAGTCTTCCCTCGTTTCGTTGGAACCTTTTTCTCCTGACCTCGGGCGTTTAACTGTTGCGAACACATGAATGAACGATTTACAAATGTCATGATCTGCCAACTTTGACTGATACATCATTACATTGTCACAAGATCAAAGATGGCCAGAAAGCCTATTTACAAGTGAGCAAGTCTTGTTTGTCTATGGCTAGATAACGACTATGCGACCAAGTTGTTGAATTGCGTCGCCAGGCTGAATGAGGTAAGCAGGTGGCTAAGGACTGCGTCCTGATGAGGTTTTCCTGACTTTGACTGAATAGGTAGTCTGCAGCTTCTATCCGAGGCACTCAGTGCGGAATCGTCCGTCCGTGAAGCCGTCTTTCTTCAATTGGAACCCAGATGTCCTGTCTATCCGCCGCATATCCCTTATACCGTAGACTTCCACTACAAAAATATGACATTGAGACGCCTGTGTGGGAGAGACCTATTACACACTTTAGGCCTCTAGATGTCAAGGCTGACGGGCAATTCCACTGAGGTTTGCATCCAATATATGCAACTCACACATCCCAGCGACAAATGTTGACGTTGAAGACAAGCCACCACACAAAGGTGACAGAATCCATCTTCGCCATAGTCTTCCAACGAGAATGACCCTCTTCTGGGAAGTGAGAAAGCTCAGACAAATAAATCCAGGGAGGTCTTTTGGGGCCAAAAGGGCGAACGCATGACTTGAACACGGAAACCATTTCCTCAGACTCCTCCTGCTCTGGCATATAGAAAATTGTGTCGGAAATCTTATTTTTCACGCATGCAATGCATCTTGCCGAAGGTGGCTGATCTCGGAGGTGCCTGGCCGCAAGGTTTCTGAGGTCCTGCTTACCTTCGCCACTGATGATGGCCTCGAGCAGGAAGGCAAGGTTCACAGCGAAGTAAAATTGGGCTGTGCCTTGACCTGTGTCGCTAATAGGATGTCGAGGAATAAGGAATTTTATGCCATGCACAAAGCTAAGGCCGATGCAAGTTTTATGTGTCAGTGGTAAATATGATGATTCCAGCAATATAGCCAGGGCTGGCTCAAACACCTCATCTCCCGCCGCCCAATCGGTGAGTAAAGTATCGAGAGCGGTTCTAGCGAAGAATTTGCCTTCAGCTACAGTGAGCGTACGAGGACCTATGAAGTTGGCTCCCGCCTCTAACAGAGCTGGGAGGAAAGAGGGAGGATATTCGTGGAGTTTCGGTAGAACATGGCGCAGAACAGTGGAGGCTTCGGGGCCTCGTTTGTTGTTGGGCATGTTTCGCAGGTGACCTAGAACCATGTCCCCGTACTTCTCAACGTAACCGACACTACAAACGCCGGCTAAAAGCTGAGCCGACAAGACAGACGAATCAGCCCGGAGCTCATTGACGAAGCTGTCAAGAGCGTTGGATATCTCGGCAACCAACTCCGGCTCTTTGACATGTGGGAGTAAGAGCATCGGCCAGCGCCAGTGATGTTCTTCGTAATAAGGCCTGTTCTTGTCGCTTCGAGTAGCCGCGAACAATTTCCATGACTCGCAAGTTGACAAGAAGAACTTCGTCTGGAAATACTGAGACGATCGCCTGAAGTAGGAGCAGACGAGCCGTCCGCGCTCTGTTTCGGCAAAGAAGTCAAAAGCCGACCGGTGTACGAAATGCAGCTTGGTATGCCACCCACCCAATTTCGTAGATTCAAGTTCAATCAGCCCTGCGCAGCGGGCTCTAATAATGGCAGCGAATTCTTTCCATAGCTCCGTCTGTCCCTGAATATCTGACAGTATGTCCTTTGGATGGTGAGTTTCCGTCGCGATTGCCATAGTCGCCAGTGTCATTCCCTCCGCCAACAGCCTGTTGTACCTCGAGTGCATCTGAAGATTGATGACCCGGCTGGCAAACTTGTGGTACACGGTAGTTTTGCCGTTCTGCTTCTTCCACATCTCCCAGTAGAGATCCTCAACTTCTCCAGGTAGGTCCTGAAGACGCTTCCGAAGCACGCTGGGATCGTCACCTTGAATCATGCCATCTTCGAGCCCTTGGGCTGAGAGAAATAGCCAGAGAAACACACCCTCAGCCTTTTCCACTACCTCACATAGGAATCTCTTATGCCTCTCAGGCGGCCATTGATCGGGACAAGGAAGCTTGCGGTGGATGAAACGCTCCATATCCCGATACGTGAGGTCTTCGAGTCTCAGATGCTGCACAAGACTGAGCTTGGATCGATAACGGGGCTCGGGACGGCTTGACACACACAACTTGATCCCTGGCACCTTGGAAATCACGTCGCACAACGCCAGAACATCAGACGGCCCGTCACCGTGTCTGACTTCATCGAGGCCGTCTATGAAGATGCACACCCGCAGCGATGGCCGTTCGAGGGTAGAAACCAGCAAATCCCGAAGTAATGTTGTAGGCCAGTCAGCTACCTCGGTGATCATGGTTAGATCGCCATCCTCCTGAAGCATGACTATTGCAGAGTCAAGAGCTGATGGCTGATTGCTGAAGATCTGATGCAGAAGCGAAAGATATAGACCCCGGAGATTCTTTTGCATTAACGCGCCAGCTTTCCAGAAATAATGCGAGATTATAAGGCAACCATCTTCCCATAGTCGAAGAGACTGGCGCGTCTCGAGTGCCGACGCAACATATTTGACCAGAGTGCTCTTACCAGACCCTGGCTTACCGCTGATCCAGTAAGTAGGCGAATCCGACTTCAACCAGTCGCCAAAGTCATCGAACCTGGATTTTTGGGATTCCAGATCATCTGCATCAGGTAATCTAGCGTTAGATACCGCTGTGCCATCAAATATCCAGCGGTAGGTGCCGTGTTCAGGTTCCTTGAGTGTGCTCCGTCTCTCATTCATCCCGGTATACTTGAGACTCCGGAGCACTTGGTCTCGCTGACTTCCACTGACGTCGCGTTCACGAGCCACCCTAGCTTCCTCAATAACCCTGTTCGCAACTTGATCCATAACCTGTTGTGTTTCTTCGAGCCGAGACGAGAGAGCGTCGGACATTCGCGTGAGATGCACTGTGAATTGACCGCTCATGGTACGGGCGGCCTCGGTGATCAGCCTAGCAGTGCCGGCCTGACCTTGGGCAAGATTATCAACGAGTTGTTGCATGCTACCCTCAAGCATCATGAAGTCGGTTTTCTGTTGGATTTCGATGGCCTCTGCCTGCGAACAGATTCGGTGAAGCAAGAGCGTATCCATCTGCCGTTGACAGTCCGCCATCGTCCTCTCCAGTCTGTTGAGTCTTTTCCTCCTCCATGTTGACTTGGCAGTGATTTTAATTAGGGCGACAAGATCTCCCTTCTTATGATGATGAATCAGGTACTGCGTTTCGTCTTCCAGACCACGTGCCACCACGTGACACCGCTGAGCAGCATCATGGAGGCGTTTTTGAGCTGGGGTACAAGACTTCTGACGGAGCCCTTCGTCGTGCTTCTGCAGGTCTTTTGACGTCACGGCAAGTAATTGCGCGGATCGATGCAAGTCAGCACTGGGGGCTTCTCCTTCGTAGACTCTTTTGCAGAAGCTGATGGTCTCATGGGCGAAGCTGATGACTTCAAAAATGTTGCAGGCTAATCCCAGAGCCTCAAGGCCTGACATGATGCCTCTTTCTCTGAGCAGTCCGAGGGTCGCTTACGGAGACATCCGGCGAGTATGATCGAGTCGCCTCGTTGAGGGGAAGTTGAGTGGCGTACGAGCAACGCCATAGCCTGAGAGTCGTCAGCGCTGTGAACCAATCATCGCTGCCTGCTTTTGCAGTGCACTGTGCTGTGGCATCCCTACCTACCCGTAGGCAATTATTCTCATAAAAGACTGATTGGACTATTGGTATCTGGTCATAAATTGAACTACCTACTCCATTTCAATGTCTGAACGATGAAGTATATATTTGCTTGCGCATTATATACCTATGAAGATGCTTTACAAGTACAGGAAGACAGGTATTAGGGAACAAAATCACGACAGTGCCCCTAACAAAAGAGAAAGGCCTCGTTGAGTTTTATGTAGTTCAATGGCAACAAAAGAACTTGAGGGGTCTAGATGCTTGCAATTGGGACCGGCTGCGAGATGTAATGGATATGCTGGTACATACATATGCGAGAATTTGATGGGTACCACCTAGTTGCTCTAAAGCCTTATGCCTACTCAGTCCTTCTATTTGCCATGTCAGCCAGCCAGAAACCTCCGCAATAAATGTCGAGTAGATACTTGGAAGGGGGTGCGGCACTTGACAGCTGGAGGGCAGTATCTATTGATTAAGAACAAGGCCATTCTGTGATCAACTCTAATATAGAGAGCTCCGCTGCTTCTAAGGCATAAGAAGTCTGAAGACTTTTACAGGAAATTCACTTCTCTTGATCTACTACCGAGCCAGCATAAGGTTGCAAATTATCGCGTCAAGTTACCTCCTGCGAGAGCTTTGGGAATCTTGTCGTTGGGGTGGCATAGAGCTAGAAGGGCTTGGGTGGGCCACGATGGGGCCGTTGAGGGATATATAGAGCAGAATTTGAGCACCTCGAACAAGATCCACTACGGCTTCTGATAACAGAAGCAATTCTTCCGTAGTATAGTGGTCAGTATACAAGCTTGTCACGCTTGGGACCCGGGTTCAATTCCCGGCGGGAGAGCATTTCTTTTTTTGTTTTTGTCCACGGTGGGGGCTGAGACATGAACCGAGTGCAATCGTGGTGTTGGAGGTGATCAGGTGACAGTGTCCGTTGCTGAGGACGTGGACGAAAGTATTTTGAGGTCTTGGAGGCGTTTTGCATCGCGGCAGGGGTGTTCCAATACGTTGGGCATGGCCAAGTGTTCTGTCCTACTTATGTTCGCGTGTGCAGTTTCTTCTCGAAATTGTCGATGATGATTGGAAAAGGATTTCGCACTGCGATTTGGGGTTATCAGTAGATCTTAGGCGTGCTTCGGAAGGCAAGGTAGGGTATCGGATAGACTGAGGCATCCTTAGGTATTCAGGCAGATCGTGACATTGCTTCTGAGAAGGGACGGAATTATAATGCCAGAGGCAGATGGACCTTCTATGTCTTCCGCGGGGACATTGAACAATCGTGGCTTTGGGTTTCCTGGGTCGAAGCGCGCAGGTGAAGGGCGAATCGAGCGAATCGGATGCTCGCACAAGGTTGAGGGACTGAGGTTGTTCGATATAAGGAACTGTTCGGATGAGTAGCCTGTGCCAACGTACGAAGGATCTCGACTGATCATTGACGCACACCGGTCTGCCTCCGGTTGCCCTAAAACATTTACTTTTCTGCTACAACCATCATTTGTTCAGTCCTCATCTTCCTCATCACTGCCATCTTCAGCATCCTTGTACTCCTCCCAGTCCGTGTTTGAGATCTGAAGGTTCATCAGGTTCAGACCAGATTCGGCAGCCGGCACACGGCAAATGTCAATGTGTGCCTCGTCCTCATTCGTGCCATCATCCATGGTCACCATCAAAACGCCCTTCTCTCGCCAGTCCTCATCGACTACTGCGATGAAGTAGAAGTAGTCCCACTTCTTGGTTGGCAGCAAAGTGTCAATGAAGTAGGTGACAGACGCGCGAAGCCGCTCGTTGCGAAAGTCGAAGCGAGGAGTCGCGCGCTTCACGACGTCGTCCAAATCAGCTTCACCGTCACGGGCCTCCAGATTACAGACGCGCTCGATCTCTGCCACCTCCTTCTCATCGTCTAACGGGATGTGCACGAAGAGGGCGAAAGGGTTGAGTTCCCCGGGCATCTCCTTGTAGGGGTCGATGGTTGGAGAGCTCGTCTCCGGCAGAGTAAGGTCGATCGCCATGACTGGTAACTGATGTTGATTACGTATCGATGTCCGAAGCGAAAAAGGAATTCGAACTTGCGATCAAGAATGATTCAAGTGAAATGAAGTGTCCGGGGAGAGAGACCGCGTTGAAGGCCATCGTGAACGGTCAAGTCATGGACCAGAGGATCTACACTTCACAGCGAGGCGCAGCCTTTGCGGAGTCTAATCAGCTGAAGTCATGATTGGTTGTTGTGTCGGTTCGTATTCCGTAATACCGCGTATAGGCAGACGTCGCTCCAACCTAGAGTGAGAGACCGTGAATTCCTGCGCCCGATGAGACCTCGAAGTTCACGACATTCTCATGCGGAGGTGACGACACCGATCAAGTGAACTGGATTCAGGTTAGGGTTGTGATAACGACCGTACGCTCATCTCCAATGCACATTTGATCCAGTGCACATTTGTCCCAATGCACATTTGTCCCAATGCACATTTGTCCCAATGCACATCTGTTTCGGCTCATCTATCCTGGGCTGAAAGAACGCGCAACCCAAGTCAAGCATGCGGGAGGCTAGTGTGCATCGGGGATCCCGTCAATTCGGACGACTGATTGGACGCCTCCACTACACAAATGCCACGCTAATTTCGTCCCGTCACGGCTTGCCAACTCTACTTCCTGCCGTGTTTGCGCGGCTGAGTCCACTACCATCAATGGCATATGGTCGAAATGTGTATACACTGATACTCTCTTCACAGTCCCTTAATGCACATTGATCTGCTAATAGGTCGTCTTATCGATATACACGGGCTGCAGATGCTATGCTACGAACCCCACGTCGAGAAGCAAAAAACACGAGTCAGAACCCAGAACCCGGAAATTGCAAAAAGAGATGATCAGGGTGGGATTCGAACCCACGCATCTTTCGATACTAGAAGTATTACTTCATGTGATCTGAGACCACTGAAAGACCTTAATCTAGCGCCATAACCGCTCGGCCACCTGACCAATCGTGATTTCCGCTGCCGCGTATCTCGGAATAGGCGTGCTTCAACCTGGTGTCGCTGCTGAAGAGTCTTGGACCAAGACATTTTCAAGAAAATTGACATCATTCGTATTCCGCAATGGTGGGTTACATTGCACATGGGATTGTGGCACTGACGCCCAACTTCAACAAGGTACAGAAATTCATCGCGGAATCTCGGCGCAGACGCAGCGTCAGCGACCACCATGATCTCCTTACTCCCAGGAACAAAAGCTTTGAGCAGAGCCTCATCTTGAGGAGTGAACGTAGCAGCCGCCCCACCGCCCTGCTCCAGCCCTTGGGACGTGGCCTGCATCCAGTCCAGTTCCTTGCCACTCGACGCCGCGCCTATCCCACATTGCCTCTTTGGGAAACTTCGGACGTCCGTGGAGGTCCGGGCTCGCTTACACGTTGTGGGCTCCTCAAGATGCCAAGTTACGCCCTGGTTCGACTCGCTGCAGCTTGCGCGCTTAGCCATGACACCAGGTTTCCTCTTTTGCGGCGTGGACTGACTTTACCCTGCATGATTTTATGTATCATTCACAGCGAGATGAAATACAGCACTATGACAGAATTGCCCTCAGCACTGCGTACGCACTACGCACACTGGCACACAAGCGTCACGCACTTCGTCAACAATGCGGGCTCGCGGCTTTTGTGCGAGGTGATTGGTTGAGAGCGCATGGCTCGTGACTCCTCTTTAATATGGCCGGTAGCTTTCTGACAGTGAGTGTAGTGAACGAAAGATGCCCGATAAGCCAGCTCAAGCAGGAAACATAGAAAGCCTCCGAATGCGCTTACTCACAGAACATATAAGCAGTATCTGCGCACTTGAATGAAGAGCAAAGTGATATCGATCGCCACCTCTCTTACTGAATTGAACTTATTGATCAATATTCTCTAATCTTGACGAACACCAACTCTAGGAACACGTGGAGATGGACTTCAATCCAACACGGGCCATCGTGCATAATGAAGACTGCGACATCCACTACTGGTATCAGGGCTCCGGCCCTCTGATTGTGTTCGTACCCGGCGGAAATGGCCACGGCCTGCAGTACAACGCAATCATGGCTCAGCTTTCAGATCGCTTCACCGTGGCCACCTTTGATCGGCGCCAAATGTCGGCCAGCCAAACGCCTAACCGCCGGCGACTGAGCCCACCGCAACAAGCGCGTGACATCCTGGCAGTGATGCGCGCCGTGGGGTTCGAGACGGCCACCATCTTCGGCAGCTCCGGCGGTGGGATCCTTGCATTCCAATTTGCGCATGATTTTCCCCAGCACTCGGAGCATGTGATTGCGCACGAGGCACCTACCATGGTCCTAGTACCCGACGCGGCGGAATGGGTGGATTGGCTGCGCGACATGCTGGAGCTCAGGGATAGAGAAGGTTTCGAGGCGGCTCAGGCGGAGTTCAACAAGATCCTTATTGGGTACGATGATGAGGGTGTACCACCTTCAGCGCTTCAAGGGCCGGAGAACTTCGAGAATGCCTGGACCAATGAAGTCACGGTATTTAGTACCTACATACCCAATTTGTGGCGTATTAAAGAACAGGGCACTAGTATTGGGCTCATGCGAGGTGTTCGGAGCCGAGATGCTTGCTACGCAAGGGCAGTCGAAGAGCAGGCCAAGGTGCTGGGGTGTCTGAAGATGGATGTTCCAGGGCATCATCAAGGATTCGAGGCAGAGGTCGAGGCTTTCCTCCCAGCTTTCTTAGACATGCTGGAACAGCTTGACAAGCAGAAGAGGAGCAAGTAGAAGTAGAGGAAGGCTAAGCACCTTGTGCCGTATCCCGTGCCTACCAGATGAAGAAGCCTCGAGCCAGCTAGGCTGTCGATGCGGGAATAAGAAGAAAGTCTTGTCCCACGGCGCAAGAACCATGACATCTGCCGACTGAACTCAATCCATGCTACGCTACCCCTCACACGCGCATATGCACCGCCAGATCAAAGTGTTCACTCAATCTCACGGCCGAGAAGGATTTCGAGGAGTCTTGGCTTCTGCAGGACAGGGATTGACGTGGCCGACCAGGGTTGAGAAACACTACGATTGTGTCTGATCGGGAGATATCGAACACCGCGCTTCTCCACGGCGGGCAGGGTTGTCAGCACCCACCGATGTTCAGATTGCTTGTTTGAAGTGGCAGAACTGACTTTGCCGTTCGCTCATGGCGTTTCTATGCGCCCTATTCCTGGTTGTCAGACCTATCACGACGCCGTTCCTATGATCCAGACTCAACAAGAACAGCTTTGAAAAGATCGAAGACGCATTGTTCACCATAACCGTATTACCATTGACATCGTCCAAGTTCGTGCTAGGACGGAGATCTCATGTGCCGCCCAACAGCATGGACTTGGTAACGACCCCTAGTCGATGCGAGCGGAGAACTTCCGCACCACTTCAATTGTGAAGTGCTATTTTTGACAGAGACAACAGGCTAGAGATGACATGGATCGACTAGAGAATAGGAGCCTATCCCACCAAGCACCTCTACCTCAAGCACAAAGTGCGCCGCCCGAGCCCTCCATCATGGTTTACTCCCCCCTGTTGCCAACAACCTCCCTGCCAGAGGGCGCCTGTGTATCCATAGGGCTCTCACACATGCATCAGGCACCCAACATGACGGATCGATGTGCCATCTACATACACCCCCTCCCTCTCAGCCCTAGATGCGCCTCATACATCTTTAGACGGGCCTCATCTCCCAACACGGCTCTTGATTCCGGTTGCATCACGCACCATGTCCCGGCCTGCGTGACCCTCCACCTTAATGTCTATCTGTAAGAGCTCATGGTTTCCCTTCACGGCAAGGCGTCCGCGATGAAATCAACTATCCTGAACATGGTGAAGCTACTAGGGTGCTCCCTAGCTCCTTGGAAGGTCGCCGATTGGGGACACCCCCCAGACTGCGGACCAGCGTCTATCTTGTCTCCAAACTACATCAACCTTTCTCCTCGCACAGCCTATTCTCATTTTGATACACTTGGTGGCGACGACGTTCTTCGGACTTAAGGCTTACCAACCGGATACATTTCTCTCCTGTTCGTCACACCCATGCCTCCAAAGTACTGCCACGCCGCAATCCTATCGACACCGCAACGCTTAAGCTGTGAGCCGCCCGAGGCAAGACGACTTACTCTATACAGCCACAAAGCTTCAGGCTTGATCTACGGCGTTGACACGACTTGTCTTTGGGTGGCTTTAATCCAGGTCTACACGCCCTTGACTGACGAATCCCGATCACGCATAGGCGGATATCTGCTTCTGGACCTTCGACCGTGATTGAACAGGGCGCGCACTGACATCGGGGGATAAGTCTATCTCCGTAACGTAAGGTGGACATTGCTAGGCAGTGCTGTAGCCACACCACTTGGTTCACCTTGGACATTCTTATATACTTCGATAGGCTGTTTCCTTTCACTTTGCCTCGCTACGAACCATAATCTTCATCAACTCACCATCATGGATTCTATTCGCTTTGCAAAGCCACGTTCAGCACGAACCAGTCCTGGTATCCGAGACAAACTGACACCCCCTGGAATCGCCATGCCTACTGAATTCGCCTTTATCAACAACGATAATCCAGACAAGATCAAAGACCCCAAGACACGAAGGACGGTCCGTCGTCATGTCATGAAAGACATCGGAATGTCTAGACGTCGAGGAGGCTGCTCTCCGTCGTCAAGAAGTACCTCAACACATCCTCTCTCGCCCACAATTCCTTCCTTTGTTCCATACCTCGACTCTTGGGAGGACTCACAAACTGGTTCCAACGTTGCCAGTATCTATCTAGCACTGGATATCGTTGACGAGGCAGTGCTTCGTCTATGCAGGACAAATCTTGCCTTGAACTTCTTGAGACAAGAGCCGCGAGCTGTGAACAAGCTCAACATGGAGTCTGATGAATGCCTGAAAGTCTATACCAGGTCGATTACCTTCGTCAGACAAACTCTGCTACCAGGAGAGAGTCTCGATGATTCTGTGAGCGATTCAATGCTTGGAACCATCGTTTGCCTGGCATTCTACGATGTGAGTACTCTGTGTTTCGAAGATGTCGCCAGCTCCTGACACGTGAGCATAGATGCAAAATCTCAACTTCCATCAGTGGAAGATACACATGAACGGGATGATGAAGATTATCCAGGATCAAGGAGGCTTCACACGCCTTGAATCAAGAAGTGAACTGCACCAGTCACTATTTTGGTATGACTCCCTTCAATCTGAGACTACCTCCTAGCAGAATGTTGACCAAAAGCAGGTCTGATGTTTTGGGCTCGCTCATCATCGACACTGTGCCACGAATTCCCCTTCCAAGGGCCATCGCCGCATCCAACACACGAAGATGTGCAAGTCCAACCTTTGTGGATCAATCATACCACGTCTTTAGTCAACGTTTTCCGAAAGCCCTCGACGTTCTTGTTCCACTTCGATCCCTTGAAGAGTGTGCCTACGTGGAGAAACTCCCCTCAACGCCCTTGGCAGCAAAGGCGGGATGGAGGAAGAGCGTGGTGCAGTTTGCTAATGCGGCACATGAAGTCCTTGTACTTTCCCGTATGAGCGACTTCCAGTCTTACACATCTCCACTTGACAGAGATAGCCAAGAAGAGCTTCGAGAATGCGTCAGAGTCAGCATCATCACCTTCTTGCTCATGATGGCAAGGAACGGTGCTGTGGACGATATGTATGATGCGAGATTCGTCCGGGGTCGAGTAGCTGGACTGATGCCATCGATCGAGCACATTGACTGGTCAGGAATCGAAGACCTGAGACTTTGGATCCTGGTGATCAGTGCACTAGATGAGACTGGGGAGTCACGGATGTATCTGGTAGACCAAATCCGGCTAGTCATTGGCTCACTGGGTCTGGCACACTGGGACGAGGTTGTGCAAAGGGTGGCAGAGGTCGCATGGATGGGCTCCAGGTTCTCCCAGATGTCAACGAGGCTGGAGCAAGATGTATTCTTAGACCCCTGTTTGGGCTTGAGTATGTTGTAGACAGAGTGGAGAATCTTTTTGTCTTTGGTAGCATGAGTAGCTTTATCGAACTGGTTTTACTTGCACCAAGCATATCAAAATGATAGACAATTAGATCACGAACGATTCGCAGATAATCATGTAGTGACTGTGAAATGGATCATGTCTGGTAACCAATGTTCAACCGTAAACTCGCATTCGGACTTTTGATATGCAGCCCTACGAAAGGTCCTGGACTTCACACCCTCGAACTCAAACTCGCATGGGTAGCGAGCGGAAATAGAACGCCACAAGGAGACAACCAACCCAACTCCGAGCTTAATTCAGCCAAATCCCGTGTCTTGATATCGTGCCAGGCCCACAATGCGACGTGACATGCACCGTGCCGGCTACGCGTATGGAGTACATACCGGCTCAACCGTATTACCCCTAAGCAGAGTCGCTCGGAAGCAGGATTCTGGCGGCTGTGCAAGTGCCACCCCATGCCCGCAATCAACATACAGGTGCATACACGGCACACCTGCTCTGGTGCAGCCAAGTCCTCCAGATGGTGCTAGTAACGCGGAGGTCGGGGTTAAGAGTCAAGCCAGTTCCATTGATGATTGAGCCATCTCCACGGGCTACTACCTGATCGACTGAAAGTTCACTGACTACAGCCAATTAGGCGCTCCGCCACACTTGCGCGCTTGGCTCCAATTCCGGACCTGTAGGCTTCACGCCCTTTTGTGACCACCTTACATCAAGGTTGTGTCCGATAGCAGCGCCCGCATGACCCGTCCGAAGGCCCCTTGAGCGGTCATCATCACTTTGAAGTGTATAGCGTCTGTCCATATCCGGAGCATCAGCCGTGGCCGCAGCTTCTAGCCACTTCTTGAAACACCCGAAGGGGGAGGGTGGCCAGCTCCTGGTAGGGCTGCGCCGCAGGTTGCATGATTCGCTCGATAGGCGAGGAGGTTGTCCTTGAGGTGGCGAGCATGGAGCTGTTGTAGGGCTGATTGCGGAACTACCTGACAGCCCTGCGGAATTCATATAGGCGAAGTTGCAGCCAGAGGATATGTGCTGCCTCAGAGGTGGCTATCCCCTTTAGGTCAATGGTCCTCCTGCCACGACTATGTGCAGAGTTCCTGAAGACAAACGTTAGTCGCCGCTGTCCCCTCAAGATATGCCAAATAGGATGATTCTCTCAAGGACCACAAATGTGGCCAGTAGCTCTCAGGTCTATGAGAGAAGACAGGCTTGTTCACTCCTAACAAGGATTCTGGCTGTCATGAGGAGTCAAGAGACAAATACTCGTCCCAAGAGACAATCTCAGGTACGTATTTTACCCGGATGACCAGGTCTCTTAAAGCTCGTGGAGGAATTTCTTCTTAAGTCCGACTGTTACTGACCTGACGATCACTCCCGTTGTCCGATAGAATAATGACTCTGGAGCATGCATGCAGTCGAACTCCACGTTGAGGCTCATTCATAAGCTCTGGCAATGAACTTCGGCGTTTGAATCTCTATTCAAGTCATGACTGCACACTTCTTGGAGTATTGACTTGCAGTGTTCTAGGTATCTATTTGCATTTGACAGCGTTCGGGACCGTCAATCTGCCGTGGCCAACTCAACAGGCGAAGTTGGAGGAGATTACCCTGTTCCGTTAACTTCGAAGTGCCGCATGATCATGACACGCCACAAATCATGCTAAATACGTGATGCACCGCAATAAATAGAACTCTCGTAGCATCGATATTCTAAGCCAGCCAGAAACAAGCTCAAGGTTACTCAAACGACGTTACGACGATGCATCCGTGTTCAGGGTAAGCTATCTCCCGACCACGGCCTGCACCGATGCGGCGATGTCTTGGCATTGTGTGGGTGAGCCAATGGCGAAGCGGCGTCTAGCCGTGTAAGTCGAGCCACGTGAAACCGATCGATTCGACCGGGAAGTGCCGTAGAGTTGTCTAAAGTCTTGGGAGACAGGTAGTGGCAGGTGTCCATCAAATCGGTTTTACCATTGTAGTGGGTTTCGCGACCTGGAGTGCTGGCGGTAAATCGCCCGTTACCTTGGGGTGCAGGCTTCGCGGATACTTTCGTCACTCTCCGAAGCACCGCCAGTCGAAGGGTGCACACTGACTATGGTCATTTGCGTCTTTTCATTATGTATTCTATAGTCTATTTTACGCGGCCCTCTTTTGGTGTATCCAAGTATACCCAAAAACCACGCCCATTCTATTACAAAACCCATTTAGCCAGTCGTGCTGAGCTTGCTGTAACCCCACGGCCCCCTCGTCCGAACAAACGTCAATACAGCATTCACAATCTCCATCCCGTTCGAGTACCACGTGATCGCGAGAAGAGTGACGGAGTATGCGAATATTTGAAGGTGACTGATTGCGTCGCCCCAGATCACGACTGAGAGGCCGATGAGGAGGATGTTCTTGGCGATTCCTGTGAGGTTCAACAATAATGCTGAGATCCTGCCGATCTATCACATGTGTTAGTTATTTTGATGGATTAGAGGTGGGCCATGTGGTGGGGAGAGTATCTTACCAGAGTTATGCTGCTCATGTTGACGAGGAATGCGACAGCGCCGTTGAGCAGGAGGAGTGGCCAGCCGACCTTAGCGAAGTCCGCGAGCGTAATTTGTGGCAACTCCGTGATCGAAGCGAACAACAAATTCAGCGCTGCGCACGCTGGCGCAAAATAGTACAACCCCAGCAGAGGTCCAACCTCATGGCCCTCGTCATTGAGCAAAGCCTGAATCATAACGACCCTGAGCGCCTCACACCCCAAACCCGTCAGATGAATCGTCGTACCTAGCCACGAAAACTCCAGCTCGCCGAAACTAGCGAGCATAACACCGCCCGTGATGACCAGGATGCTGCACACATCTGAAGTCGTGACTTGTTTGAGCGACCACAGCCAGGTCAGGAATAAGACGAAGACGGGCGACAAGCCCTTGAGCATCTGGATGAATGGCACGGAGAGGTAGAGATAGGCGGTGTTTGAGCAGATCAAGGCGCCGGAAGTCACGACGGCGATAGGAAGAATTGTTCGGAGAAGGAATTTCGTGGTGAGAGGTTGCTTGTGCCGGCTGTCGAGGAGTTTTGTTGTGCGCGCAAGCAGCTGCATGGCGATTGTCGCAAAGACTTGGTGCCAACATGTAAGGAGAATTGCTGTAAACAGTCAGGAATCTACAACACATGATGATTCTATTGCCAAAAAGGGCACGTACGATAGCCTAGGAATATAGTCAGGACATGGTTACAGATAAGGAGTATCTTCAACCCGAATGAGGTAGGTGATAGCAGATAGAGGGGGAAAACATACTGAATCCAGCCGTGTCAATCACCCACTTGTTCAGCAGGATGATGGAATTTGATGACGCGACCCATATTCTTAAGCGCGTGTGTTAGTTGTCTTGAAATTTGGTGATGGACTGTCTTGGCGACTCACAAGAGGTAGATGATGGTGATGCCCATCTGCTTGGAGATTATTGGTGTTTTGGCGCCATCGCGCTCAGCGACAGGGAGTTCCGAAATACCCATCTCGAAGCTCTGCCTGCGTTCACTCGACATCCGAAACCGATCTGAAGAAAAGCAAAAACAAATAGTAAGCAAACAGAAATGAGGGTATCTGAGAACGTAATAATGACAGAACGAAACAATACAGGAATGAAAGCAGGAGAGGAAGGGATCGCGAAGGGTGATGTTGGCTGGCGTAAACACAACCGGGGAAGTGCGAAGTAGCCTGAACTTACACGTCGGAAACACTCCACCAGACCCGAGTAAACCGAAACTCTGATCCCTCTATTTCAGCCCCGTCGTGAATTCAAGAAACCGACATGGCACGAGGGAAGAGAGACGGGCTCAATTAATGACGAGTGCAGCCTCGCACGCTGTACGCTCAGACGCAGAAGTGCCAGTGGGTGGGCCACTAATGTTGCCAGGCTAGCAGCGCGTACAGCGACAGCGACGAATGCGAGAAAGAAAGATGGGGAGGAGGGACAAGGGGAAGGGAGGGCGGAGGAGGGTCGAGGGGGGCAGCTGTCGCGGCCTTTGAATCGCATTCGACCCACGATCCAGACTGAACCAACTGAACCAACAGGCACCAAAAAAGAATCGAACTTGAGACGGCATCGGTAGCCGAGCGACAAAAAGGCAATGCCCCCGTGCGCGCATCATTAGCGAAGATGCTCTGCTCTGACCTGATGTTGCGCATCACTATCCCGGGCGGTCGCAATTTCCTCTGGAAAATGGGCCTCTCAATAAAATCCCCAAAGTCAAGTCCTTCCTTTAGCCCTGTAAGGCCGAGGGACGACGAAAAGTTCTAGTCTCGCTTGGCAAACGGAGTCCTAATTCGAGGCTGTGCTGGGGCTACTGGCTTAAGCGATTGGTAGTGAGTAATACGTTCCTCTTACGAATCGACAACCCAAAATGCGCAGTACGCCCAGCTTGTATGGCGTCTGCTGAAAGCGAGAATCACGAGAAAATACCAAGAAATAATACCATCTTTTGGAGGGAGTCAAGTTCCTGAAAGACTCGTTATTCGTCATCTTGCACAAACGAGAGACTCGAGTTTGTTTCATCTTGTTGCTATTCTCTTTGCGTTTGAACTGAAGATGCGACGTGCAACTTCGAGTTTAGCCGTACTCATGCTGGGCATGCTGCTACTTTAGCCTCCCAGGCTACAACTTAATTACCTACTCGGTATTAGTACTGGTTGACACCGAGCGCCAGGGGCGGCGCTGGTGACGCTGCCTTTTCTGTTGAAACATACGCGCCAGTTATTCTGTCATCAATTAACCTAGTCTCCTCTTTACGCGGCGATCGTCACTTATACCTCCAACCTTCTTCAGCGACTCCCAACTCTGTCTACCCGCCCACGCCCGCTCTCGATCCTAAACCCCCATCATCCTCAACTCTGAAAAGTTGGCGCTGCCGCCACCGTCTTTAGCTCACGGCTTTCTCTATTTTTATCCATTCTGCCAAACCTTCAATCTCGAAATTCACGGTTTATTGTACCACATTTCGGTTACACGGCACAGAAAGACAAAAGTCAAGATGTTGCGAGATCCAGTCGGCCAGGGCTACAGGCTCCTCGACGCAGTCAAAGGCGCGCAGATCCACCAAAGAAGAAATGTCAAGCTAATTGGCACGGCCGTGGTGGCTGTTGTTCTTTTGATGGTTACTTTCAGCTTTCTTTATGATCGACCGCCAGCTTCGCCCGCGGCGTGGGAGCTGCCACCCACGACGGACGCCCAGGAGGTTTTGCCGAGGACGAAGATTGCGCTTTGCGACAACTTTGACAGGAAAGGTGTTGCACGTCTTCTTGAGGCCGAGAAGAGGTATCAGAACTTGCGCGACGACAAGTTCACGTAAGTCTTTATGTGTCTTTTTCTGAAGATTCAGGTCACTGACCAAGTCTCGAACAGTATCGTCATCCAGACTTACAAGCGACCCGACGTCCTGAAAGAGACTATTCGCCGCTTCCTCGAAGACGAATCACCACTAATCGACCAATTCATCATCATCTGGAACGACCTCGATTCAGTGCCACCTTCAGACTGGTACTCACCAAAAGGCGTGCGCATCCATTACCAACGATCAGAAGTCAACAGCCTGAACCAGAAACTCAAGCCTCAACCCAGAGCCAGGACAAAGGCCATTCTCCTCGGCGACGACGACACCTACTACACCCGCGAGGATCTCGACTTTGCATTCAACACATGGCGCAACACGGGACGGAACAGGTTGGTGGGCGCATGGCCTCGTACGGCACGCTTGAACGACGAGGGCAGGATGTACTACGTCCTGCCCCGTAAGAACTGGGACTACAACATGATCCTGACCGGTCTGTCGTTTGTTCACATTGCTTTCCTCGACTACTACTCCTCCGACGACCGCCTCATGGTCAAACTTCGAGACTACGTCGACGACCACTTCAACTGCGAAGACCTCGCCTTCAACTATGTTACGCAAAGCCTCACCGGCTGCCCTCCCATCTGGGTCAAAGGTCGCGACGGCGCAAACATGACTCCCAAGCCGAAGGAGATGCCCACGATCGGCACGAGTAAAGGCCACTCCCGCACGAGAAACCAATGTCTCAACGACTTCAATGACTTTTTCGGCCGGAATCCATTGATCATGCAGGCCGGCTACATGATTCGCGCCGCCCTTCATGGTAACTGAATTGTCCTCGGTCACCTCACTCCCCATTTCCCCCTCCTTTTTTCGGTCAATGCCAAGCATCTTTCCAAGGGTTCATTGGCATGGTTATTTTGAGTTATGGAGTCCATTCTTCTTTTTCATTTCCGTTTCAGGTTAAAAGTCAGAGCGTGGGCGGGTTTAAAATTCTGCTTCCAACACGGGCGAAGCGAAGGATCTAGAGCTGGAGCAATGGCGTCGTTGTCTACTGTACTATTAGACTTGGTTTCTTGTTACGGCTAGCATTGTGAGCGCAAGGGAAACAAGCATTCCAGAAACAGAAAATAACGATCAGATAATTTAATTATGTACACTCTCTGAGAGCCAGAGAGAGGCCTCCGTTCAAACAAGCTCATTCGACTGCAACCCTCTGTTTGAGGAACCTTTCCCAACTTAACCCCAGAGCGGAAATAAAGTCAGATCTCGGGCGGGACGGACCCCTGTCAGCATAGCTCCAGCATGGATGCATCAGCAAATATTAAACATCACGCCTTTCGCCAAGGCTTTACAAACCGCCCGACAAACGTTCCAGAACACCTGTCTGCCAATTTTGTCACTTTCTTAGCATTTTCCCTTCCTCCCTCGACGAAAACGTTACGCTTGCGGCGATTTTTGCTCGGATATTGGTACCCTTGACACGAGTGGTACGAGAGACCGTTCAGCCTCGACTTATACCTTATCAACCACGTTGCGTGGCTTGTTACGTAAACGATTGCTAGTCTTCAGCAAGCGACAATTGAGAAGGGTCGCGAGTCCAGCGAAGTGATTCCCCTGGAATGTGGAACGTGTGTGCCATGGGGTTCCCCGAAGTGAGAGTGTCTTGTCCAATCGATGCGATGAGTGCGTAAAGAGTGACAGGTCGTAGACGTGTCGACTTCCTTTGCCTTCAACGACATGCGCTGATCATCTCCCCAAATGCAAGTTAGATAATTCCCCTGCATTCGCTTGTGTCTTGGACTAGAATTCATTCCTGCTTCAGCCTAGCATTCGTATGGAGAATTCATCGCGTGCCACTTTCTTAGGCTGGGTGAGAATTGACCGAATGGATCAACAGAGTCTAGGGAAGAAGACTCAATCCGTTCTTGGTATCATCGAGTGTCTCTACGATGTACCAGATGCTCATCATCAGATAGTTCGCGATTCGCCACAGCGTAGTGACAGCAAGAGAAACCTCAGCAGCCCTATGTCGCCCAGTCCTGCCCCGTGCTCTCGGCCGGCCGCCCCTGAACCCACCGCCCAGCACATCTTCCGCGTGTTATTTGCTTCTTTAGTGGAGATGCCTTAGCAGGAACCTCATGAAGACCAAGCCTTGCTCACCTTGTCTCGCTAACAATTCGGCTAGCAGACGGCAGGCAGAGCTGAAAACGGAAAATTGACGCCCGATCGACGGCCAACACCTGTGTACGCTTCGCCGGGCTGCGACTTAGGCGCACTTTTGGACCGGTCAATGTCCGTTAGTGAGTATGCCGAGAAGTTTTGGTGTCATGATCGATCTGCGGCCTTAAAATGCTTAAATCGATGGCTTTTCCCTGCTCTTCTTGGCAGTGTGCTTCAGTAGGGCTTGAATCGAGCTTCTGTCACTAACAAGGTTGATAGTGGCGTCATCTATTGGCTCCCAGCATCCTACAACGTATGACTTCTCTCGATTGGAATTTCCAGAAGGTCAGTGAAATTTCGTCAGGTGCTCGAAACATTGGACTTTTGTGCGCCCAATTTTGCGATCCTGGCTCGCCAAGCTCATGATCTCCACTGCATGTGGTACGGTAGCTGGAAGGAGACGGCCGCCTTCATCGCCGTGAGCTGGGTACAGGCATCCTAGACTCTTAGGTGGAGAGTGCTGTGAGAGAGCTTCAGGGTTCAAATGCTTGACTTTCTTGCTTGGCAGTGCTTTGGATCTGCATCCTTAGCCACGCATTCGGGCTTTCCACTGTGTTGCTTCTCTTGGGTATCAAACCTGATTCGCCACGCTGTTGTTACGATTACTCTCAACCTCGACAGCATCAGCCTTCTCCTCCATAGTATTCACACCTTGTGCATTCAGTCGGAACTGCTCCTCATTGGTTCGAAGCTCCTGCATGAGGATCCCATGAGCTTTCCAAGTGGGCTTCGTGGCGAAGAGCCTATCCATAGCTTCGAGAGGTAGGCCTTTGGTCTCGGGGATGAAGAACCAAACGAAGAAGACTGAGAGAATCATCATGGACGCGAAGAAGAAGTAGACACCATACCCCCATGCGTTAAACATGTCCTCGGTGAATCGGGCGATGATGAAGTTCCAGAACCAGTTGTTTGCGGCAGCGTTGGCTGAGATATGTGTTAGCATGAATCCGGGGATGAGGGTGTGACCGAGAGACTAACCTTGACCTAAACTCCTGGTATTGGTGTCGAACATCTCCGAGTTGAGAACCCATGGTGTGCCGTTCCATGAGGGGGTATAGAAAGCGGTCCATACTGGACACGATTAGTACTAAAGTTGAATGGGTGAGTGTGAGCCATGACTTACGGTAGAACATGAAGATGGCCGCAATACCGCCAGAGCTCAGACTAGCACCTTCCTTTGCGTCCTCAGGCTTGGCGATCTTGATATAGCCGCCGACAAACCACATGCAGAGCGAGCCACCCGTGGATCCGATAATGAGAAGCCACCTGCGGCCCAAGCGATCGATCAGGAAGAAGAGCCAGACCAAGGTCAGAACAGTCTTGACAACGCCAAAGATGCCTAATGAGAGGTCAGCAAATTCAGAGACAAAAGTGGGAATATATGGACAAACCTGTTGTGAGGAAGCCGGTGTTTGTGCCGGTGATACCTGGTCAAGGTTAGTACTCAAACCACGTGCATATGTCGATTGTGCAGACTCACCAAGGCTGCGGAAGACGGTAGGAGAGTAGTAATTGATGGCATTAATACCAGAGCCTATACTGGTCAGAGTATGTTCGAGTTTCCATTGGGAGGACGTCAACATACCGTTCTGGAAGACGAAAAGAAGTCCACCCAAGAGGAAGCGCCACTGAATAGTGCGAGACTTGAGCGCGCCAAAAGGCTTCCAGAAACCAGCCCCAACGTCACGACGGAAGCGCTCGAGATCCTCCTGAATGTAGCTGACCTCCTCAAGGATATAGGTGTCATTGGCATCGAGGTTGCGCATCCAGCACAAGATCTTCATAGCCTTATCGTTCTTACCCTTGGAGAAGAGCCAGCGAGGCGACTCGGGGATGAATCCGAGGCCAAGAAGAAGGAGACCGCCGGGAATGAGCTGGACGCCGAAGGGAATCATCCACTGGCTCATGCTGGGCTCCATAGTTGTGTTGACGCCCTGTGCATTGTTAGTCACAATTTCTCATGAGTGCTGTTGACCAACATCCTCAGGCTTACACTGCGAAGACGTTAGTAAAAGCATCATGGGTAGCACGTTGACAATGGGGACTTACTAGTTGATCCAGAATCCGACCAAGCCACCGGCCTGCCAGCCAAGCTCATAGAAGCCAACCAGACGACCACGAATCGCAGGAGGCGCAAGCTCGGAGATGTAGATGGGCGTCATATTGGAGAGACCGCCGACACCAAAGCCAGCCAGCACACGGCCACCAAGAATCGGTGCAAGTCCACGAGCTTCATTAGCGGCAAGCATGATACCAGCACCGATCATGAAGATGAGAGTGAAGCCGACCATGGACCAGCGACGGCCCAGGAAGTAGGAGGAAGCATATGCGCTGAGAGAGCCGAAGAATGCTCCGGCTTGATAGACAGAGACGATGTTCTGCTTCAACAAGGCGAGCTTTGATTCCGAATAGTCCTCGAATTTGAACTCTTCTGTGAAGGATGGCAATGCAAGTGTGGTTCCGATGAATGCTGAATCGTATCTGCAGCCTGTTAGTCACCCTTGCTCTACCAAGACTCCAAAACCCAGGCCACCCGTCTTGCCAAGCCGGCTGTCGAGAACATACCCAATAACACAAGCTGACAACGATGCCGTAATGGCACATAAGTAGACACGCCAATTGTACACAGCCTTTGGCGTCGGCCTATCCTCCTTGAGGGCGAGGATACTCATGGTTGCGAAGGTTGATCTGGTAAAGAAACAAGAGCTAAGCACACGTCGACCAGAGTAATAGGGACCAAGATATTGGTGTGCATACCAAGAAAGACCAAGCCGGAACAAAATCGATCAGCAACGTGCTCTTTTGTAACTTGCAGTTGCGCGTGAATATTAAACCCGGCAGTCAAAGCCGTTGACACCCAGTTGTCATGAAGCGGCAAAGTCTTCCACGCCAACACGGAAGAGTTGCCGCTAGTGCGAAATTGTGACGCGCCCTATTGGAAGTTCGTTCTGTCTGGGGATTTGCGGGGAATCGTTCAGCAGATGACGATGGGTGAGTTTTGCCCGTGATGGGGTTGATCAGCGCTTGGGTTAAAAGCTTTTCCAAGATGGAGGGGTTTGCTGATCAGAACCTCAGAAATGACCATGTCGTGGTGATGTCACCTTAAGGATGCGTATTGGGACGAAGGCACGGATGCGGCGGAATGCGTTCAGTTGATTTCTTGGCACATTGGCATAATCATGTCTATATTCGTCAAAGTTCATTGTGCAGCAAGCAGCTGCGGTATCTGCTAACCAAAGTGCTCGTCCAACTTGTGTCGACAGCCTTGGTCGTATTATCTTGGTCCTCAAGTTTCCAAAACGCCAATTTTCCTCAGCCCATGAAGTAGCCTTGTTGAAACATATCTCCGAGGTCATAGTCCGGAGCGAACCCCAAGTTAGTCAGGAACTGATCAGACTCCACAACGTCATTACAGTCGATGGATCCAAGCTCTTCCATAATGGCATCGTAATCAATGCCCTGAGCTGCAGGATTACCGTAGAGAAGTGCCGGCCCTTTGGCCAATGAGGGCGACTGTAAAGGCATGCGATGGGGGAGCTGGGACGTGGGTCTTGATGACTGCCCTTGTTCGGGTGAGAGTATACCAGCACCGCCGATGCCGGCGCTGCCCTCGTTCATAGCGACGATCCCCTCATGGGGCATACGCTGGTCCTGGAAAGACGTTGCGTAATCCATTGGCATCTGGCCATGTGCTGTGCGTGTAAAGTCCGGCGTGTTGGTGAACCCAGAAACTGGAAAGCGCTCACTCGGTCTTCGGGCGCCTGATGCCTCACCCAACGTTTGAGGCTGGGGCTGGGTAAATGATGAAGTCTCCCTCGAGACTCCTGGGATTGGTGACCATGGTCCCTGAGTTTTGCTGATAACATCTCTCCATCTTTGCTTCTCGTGTTCGGAAACGTTATCTGCTCTGGATAGAACGACCTTGAGAAAGGCAACTGCAAGTGGAGGTGTTCCAGCTTCACCAATGTTGGATAAACAAGATTCCGCCACCTCGAAAACTGTCGATAATAGCGATGGTCGGCATTGTGTTGCCAATGCAACAGTGGCAGTGAGGAAAGCCAATTGTAATAGATATGCCGGTGGGTTTCTCGGCGTAGTGTCCTCATGGAGCAGAGTGTTGCAGTAGCCGAACTGACTATCCAGCGACTTCACGAGATCTTCGCTCGTGATGCGCCCTGCACCTGCCATGGCTCGCTTGCGAAAACCTTCTTCCAGAAGATTTCCGAATCGATGCAGTTGCCATAAGACGGCCTGTGCCTCGCTGTCCTCGCTGCCAGTTGTCATTTGACTCTGCATCGCACGTTGCACTTCATCGCTCGCTGAGAGAGATCCTTGAAGAATAAGATTGAGCTCCGAACTCAAGCCCGCAGGTTGCCCCAGAGTCAACGAGGACCACGTCTCGAGGACACAGCATGCTGCAACGATACGAGCCCCTAAAGGACGCATACCATCGCGCGTGGTCCGGCTGCCGGGGAGGAGATCGAACTTATTTGACGCGTGCAGTTGAAGTGCAATACGACAGGCAGAACCTACCACCAGGCTGGCCGCGAGGGGGGAGTCCTGCCCTAGGAGTACCAGACCATGCAGCAAAAGAGCCGCAACGTGTGGCTGACGATACGTTCGGCTTTCTGATGGCATGAGTCCGCGCGCCAACGAAAACAAGGTTTTTGGCTCGATGCCTGATTCTGAGGATGGGGTCTGGTAAGAGGCCAACGCAAGCACTGCCCAAAGCTGCGCATGCTCAGCACACCGTATATCGTTGATGTCCAGGGCCAAGCCGTGATCTGGATAGACCTCGATAGTCCTCATCAGATCGTCGCGATCGACAATCGGCAGCCATTGATGTGTGTGGGAGAAGTGTGTAGATATGAGGTCGCGCCAATTCGAGGGCAATTGATACATCGTCACTTCTGGGGCCCGTCGACCTCGCGAGTGACGTTGCTGGGGAGAATAGACGCGATCTGACGGTGTAGCGTCCAGATACTGCGAGGAGCCGGGATCGGCAGCGTCTTGATCGGAATCGTCGCCTGGAGACGCGTCCTTCTGCGTGGGAGGCGTGTCGGACAGCATTCGCATGACCTCGTTGTGTACCCGACTTTTAGTCCATTTCTTCTGCAGTCGCGGATCAAGCGTTCTTTTCTCGTTCAAGAAAGTGTGAAGGGCCTTTTCGCAATCGGGCGAGTACTCGAACAGCCAAGCGATGGACGACTCGAGGGTCCTCAGGTATCCCGTCGCAACACCTCGCTTCTTCGAAGCCGGCGTATAGGTACACTGTCGCTTCTGCGAGGTACATGGACCGCATTGTGGTTTTCCGCCGTCGCACTTCTCGCGGGCGGCTCTGCAGGCGTCGCAGGCGAGCGACACCCTCTGCCTCTTGGGCGCAGTCTGCGCGGTGTCTCTGGCGGGGTCGTTTTCGCTCTCATCGCGCTTCCGTGATCGAGGCATTGTCGGCTGAGGTCGGTTGTCACATAGCCCCGCGGGCTTGATGTTCGATCACGGTCTGTCGCGGCGGTGATGCGGGCTGATTGACCGAGGGTGGTGATATCATCTCATCCTGGGGTAGCTTTGCGGGCGCCTCGGCTCTCTGCCCCTTGTCAATCGAACAATTATCGTAATCAGTCGGTACAGATTTTGAGGCAATAACTGATAAGTCGCAATCATGGACAATTGCGGAGAGTCCGGGGAAAAAGCTGGAGCAATTCGCGATCGCGGGCGCAGTGTTCGCAATGGTTTGGTGCTCATTCGCCCGGAGCGTCGAGAACGGGGACCAAAGTCTCCCCATAGGTGCCTGGAAAAACGCTTTCCCGCCACCTTCGCGGCTTAAGCCGAGCATACACGGTGATGTACCTCCGGCTTGCCACGATTGAAGTGAGTTCATGTGTAATAATAGGATGTAAACGACCGCGTGTGCTCGTTAGAGACAGTTTCTCGATGATGTGCATTTCACATTGTAAAATTGATCGTGCTCATCATGCATATCGTCCTCATCAACGGTCCAAACCTAAATCTCCTTGGGTTGCGAGAACCTCACCTTTACGGTTCAGCAACACTTGACGATGTAATTTCTCAAGCGAAATCGCAAGCTGAAACCCTGGACATCAAATTAGAAACCTTTCAATCCAACCACGAAGGCGCGATTATTGATCGCATTCAGGCAGCTCGAGGAGTTGCTGATGGAATAATCATCAACCCTGCAGGTTTCACGCACACCAGCGTTGCCATACGCGATGCATTACTCGGCGTCGACATACCATTTGTGGAGGTCCATGTGTCGAATGTGCACGCAAGAGAGCCTTGGAGGCATCACAGCTACTTCACTGATAAGGCAGAAGCTATGATTTGTGGAATGGGGGCATACGGATACACGGCCGCTATTGAGTTCGCGGCAAAGCACATGAAGCTGAGGAAGAAGCCCGCGAGCTCGTAAAACTGTCCATAATCTTGAGATACGGATTGTATGTTATATAAGTTTTGTCGCGTTACCTGGCGGCTTGACTTCTTTACTTTGAACCACACATCGTCTTGTTACAGGGAAGCATAATCCGACCAGTAGTGCACCATCAACACACTGAGAACAGCACGCCTTGACAGATTTGGATGTGTCGCTTAATATTCTTTTATTTTACATGATTTAAAGCTTCTGCTTGGAAGACTGTGCCACCTTGTTCGCGATAGCTGCCTTCACCTCTTCAACTGGCAGTTCATCGACCGACTTGCCGGTCCAGTAACGATCCTGCTCAATACCCTGCCAGATCAATGCCTCTGTGCCCAGAATGACTTGCCATCCCTTCGACTCAGCAAGGCCGCCGAGCTTCGTGAACGGTGTCGGGTTGTAGCACATCTCCAGCATCGCACCCTTTGACTTTTCAAGGAAGATATTGGTAATTTCTCTTGCCAGCTTCTCTTCTGTGGTTGTGGGCTCGAAGTCAGGAACACACGCGACGATTGCTCCTGGGCCTGCGAGGCTCTTTGCTTGCTCCGCAAAAGCCACGTGAACAAGGCCATCTCCATAGCCCTGTCTTCTGCAATCTTGCACAACTGCATCGACTTCTGCGGGATCGCGGTTGACGAGATAGATGTCCGTGACCTTCAGCCACTTTCGGAGGGCGTAGACTGCACTCCGAGCGGCTCCTCCACCACCAATGACCAGCGCCGGCTTGTTGTGTACGATCTGTGGAAGATCCTGGACGTTGTATACGAAGGAGTCGCGGATGCCAATCACATCGGTCTGAGCACCACAAAGCTTTCTCCTACCAGTGGCAGGGTCCTCGCGGATGTATAGTGTGTTGCAGGCTCCTGTATCGCGACACTCGTCGGTCATCTCATCGAGATGAGGAATGATTGCGACCTTGTTCGGCATAGTTACAGACGCGCCTGGACACGAAGTTAGCGGTGTCCTCCACCAATGCCAGCACGATTGAACATACCGTAGAAGTCAGGATGTTGCACTAGGTCGAGGAAGAGGTTCATGTCTGAGGAGTCGAGTCGCACTTGGCCCCATGGGAGGCCAAGATTGCTGTAGATGACATCGTGAAGGTATGGTGAGTATGAGTTTGCCAGGTGTTGACCAAACAGGTAGCCATGACGTTGAAGACCCTCGATTCCCGCAGGAGCACGCGGATCGCTCTGCATTGTTTGTGTGGTAGTTGCAGACATTGTGAAATGAAGTACAAGAGAAAGATGAGAAGTCTATGATGAGCTTGTATTTGGGCGTTCCAGCAAGGAGTCGAGAGCAGATCCCGGATGATATGTATGGTTCAAGCCAAGCCGTGGGTATTGGAGAACGCTTCGGGTAACTCTGGATGAACGATACAAACGCAGCTCTGGGCGCGGGGCAATTTTCCCCATTACCATAACTTGAACTACCGCGTACTAATAGCGACAAAGTCAAATGTACTATTAGCGACAAACCGACCGGAAGAATGTTCCATGGGAGGCGACCGGGTGTCTGCTCCCAGTGGTGGATGATGTGCTCTGCTGGGGATAAGCATTCATCCCAGCGTTCATCCAGCAGCACAGTTACATCAACACAACCAACCCATGACGGAAAGGTGCAAACAAGACCTTTGGTAGCCGGGTCCTTGTTTCAATGCTGATAGCAAATTGCCTGACTTATTTGCCGAAGACTGGGCATCGTGGTTGTGTTACCTTATCATCTCCTGACGCCCTGATTCCTCTCTGTTCTTGATTCATCGTCTGGACTTACATCAAACTCACATTTGCATCACTCTCGGTCAATAACTTACTTGAATCTTTACACACTCCTCCCAGAACACCTTGAGAGCTCATCTTTCCCTTATCTGAGATCGAGACGACAACGCCCCTAGTCATCACACCATGGCGCATCGATCAAGTATCTGCACCGTCTCGCTGGGCCGCGCCCACGCAGGTCATACACTTCCTCACAAACTCGATATGGCACGCAAATACAACTTTGAGGGTATCGAATTATTTTACGAGGATCTCGTCGACTTCTCAAATGTCACATTTGGTGATGCTTCGCCGGAAAGCCAAATAGCTGCCGCCGCCATCGTCAGAGGCCTCTGTCAAGAACGAAAGCTAGCCCTTATTTGCCTGCAGCCTTTCATGCACTACGAAGGTCTTGTAGACCGAGAAAAGCACAAGGAAAGAATTGAAGATATGCACCTTTGGGTTCGACTATGCCATGCTCTTGGTACAGATCTCATCCTTCTACCGAGCAGTAACTTGCCAGCAGAGCAAATGACAGAAGACATGTCACTCATTGTCGACGATATGGCCGAAGTTGCAGATATCGGCGCCATGGCAAATCCTCCTATCAAGTTCGCATTTGAGGCTTTGTGCTGGGGCACAAGAATCGACAAGTGGGAAGAGTCCTGGGATGTTGTTCGCAAAGTGAACAGGCGGAACTTTGGTCTTTGCGTCGATACCTTCAATATTGCAGGTCGCATCTACGCCGATCCCACACAATCATCAGGATGCACCGACGATTGCGAGGCCATCGTACGGAAGTCGCTGGAGAGGTTGGTGGCCTTGGTACCTGTTGAACGCATCTTCTTGCTTCAAGTTGCAGACGGCGAACGTCTATCGGAACCTCTGAGCCCAAGTCACCCTTTCTACAATTCCGAACAACCGTCAAGAATGTCTTGGTCTCGCAACGCCAGACTATTCTATGGCGAGTCATCACATGGTGGCTATCTCCCTGTCTATGCCATCCTCAAAACAGTCATCCAGGACATCGGCTTTACAGGATGGCTCAGCTTCGAAGTCTTCAACCGCAGACTGGCAGACAAAGATCATCAAGTACCGGAGGAAATGGCGAGTCGGGCGGCCATCTCATTTGAGAAGATGAAGAAGGACTTGAACCTGAAGGTTGTGACAAAGTCATTCAGTGAAATGGAGGAGCCGCGACCCATGCTTTAAGCACAAAGTTCCGACCATCACCGGATTGTACAACCATTGCATAGCATAGCTCATTTCATAGCGATTGATCAATATTGAGACATCACCTTTATCAGAGTGATCCAGATCATCCGGTATTGATTCTGCATAGACGTGTTAAGGCTGTTCTGCTTGTCTAATCTGAGATTCAAGAAGAGCTGACGATGAGACATCATGTTTGGGTTTGCATGTTGAGGTGGTACAATATACTCTAAGCGCCAGGCCTCTTATAGTCAAGTTCACGTACACGCTTCCAGACCTCCCTAACGACTCTCTCTTGAGCTTGCCGTCCGGTTTCGCTCTCGGAACCTCCAGCAGGTCTACTATTTGTCAGTTATGGTCCGAGACAAGTTGCAGGATGTTTCACTGACCTGATAGCAAGATATAATCGGCCGCCGACCTTAGCCTCTGGGACCGCGGCGGTCTCGAAGTCCGTTGGTGGGTTGGCTGTGGTTATTAAGCCTCCAGCCTCATTGAGGATGGCGATACCGGCAGCGACGTCCCTGTCTCGTGTCAGTAATTGTCAATTCAAGGGTGTAAACGACAAGGCCTTACCATTCCCAGCAACCTCCTTCCCACCAGATATCGAAGGATCCCATAGCTGTATATGCGAGATCCAAGGTTGCGCTTCCCAAGCTTCTGACTCCGTGAACCATGCCACCAAGGCCGCCACGGCCCTTTCTTTCGCAGGCCATGTTCATAAATGACTCAACCTTGCGCATCATGTTGCCGTCTGGGGTATCTCTGCGGTCCTTGCCCCATTCACACGAGAAGACACATCCACTCGGGGCGTTCTCAGGCAAGGGTTGCCCACGAAGCAGAGGTAGCTGCTGAGTCTCGTTCATCCATGCACCCTTGCCGCGGCATGATGTGAATAGTTGACCGAGGAATGGTGCGTTAATGACACCAATTACTGGTGACCCATTGACAGCGAAGGCAATAGAAACACAGAACATGGGGAAGAGGTGAGTGTAGTTGACTGTTCCATCAAGAGGGTCAACGATCTATCACATTTGGTCAACAATGATCTTCATAAGTCATGATAGTATAATTGTCTCACCCATGTTGGCTCGTTGTCTACGAGATAGTCTCGCGAAGCACCAGCGGAGTAGCTCTCTTCTCCAACAAATCTGTGATGTGTTAGTAATGCAATGCCACCATGAACTGCCAAGAATGACGCACTTATGAGACGGAAACTTGTCTTGAATGGCTTTGTGAATGAATGCCTCGACCTCTGTAGAGCACCATGTCAGTATCTGATGAGCAATTTTTTCCCCACTCCCAGCTTACCATTGTCTGTCGAGGTGACGATATCTACTGCATTGTCCTTCTCCACGTATGCAACACTCGTTGAAGGACCACTCTGATTCTCAAACCTCCTCCGAGCGGCCTTCATGAGCATATCTCCCGCATCCTTGCCCAGCTGCACTGCAAATGAGTACACCTCACTAAGCTGGTCATCGTTCATGTCCGGCATGTTCCGTGGCTGTGGTATGGGAATTGAGCGTGGTTGCGTTCGACAGGGGCGGTTGGTATCGAATATCCGGGCACGGTGACATGCAAATGCTGAATGAGGGACCTGAGCTTCGACTTCTGGACCTCAGGACGTACTTTCATCCAAGCTTGTGCCCGCTTCTAACCGTATTCCGTCGATAGCTTGGGGGGCGGAATGAGAAGTGCAGCATGGGGCATGCCCATGCCCCCACCATCGCAGGGTAAGCTCTTAGCCGCCCCCTGCACCTCCACAACATTGGCACAGCGCTAAAGGAGGGATGGTTGGATTTACCCATTGGGCCACGGCTGGGGACCCATTCGCTCGCTGTCTCCCGCCATTTGCGCTGCACTGGAAGAAACGGCACATGATCACGACAGAGGCACATCGCACGGTGCATATCGCAGTACGGCTCGTTGAATAGGCGGCTAAGATAGGCTGTCATGACCTTTTGGTTCGAGATATTGACGACGGCCACGACATCAACCCCCGCGCGACACGATCGATTGCGAACGACGACGAAGACGAGGAGCGCCCGCACAATTGGACTTGGCACTGGGGAAACACCCACGGCTACGAAAGTTATCGGCATGTGAGGATGGGAGTTAGAGGCCGACACAAGGACAAACATCACAATGGCAGGAGTCAAGAGGTCAATATCCTCCATGCTGGGGCATGACGAGACGCGTGCGATGCACGTCACTGGGCATCAGAGCCACAACTACAGCATTGGCTCATCAGCCTACGCTTCCAGATCGCCGACGAGCTGGACACCGAGCGAGAGAACACCAGTCAGAACACCGTTAAGGACACCTGGGAGAAGCCCTGAACCTGGCACAAGGACTCCTTCGCCACGCCTCACACCATTCACCGGCAAGGTGTCAGACTTTGGTGGCGATGCTTCAATCGTGCTCGCAGGGATCCGCGGCTGCGGCAAGTCGACTCTAGCTATCATGGCAGCGACTGCGATGAAAAGAAGGGTGATCGATATGGAGTCGGCCTTCCAGCAAACTATGGGGGCTTCGAGCGCAGCGTATAAGAGGATGCACGGCGGTGGGGCATGTCACGAACAGCAGGCAAGACTTCTCTCCGAGACTCTGGAGAAGAACACCAGAGGGTGCATCATCGTGTGCTCTTGGATGGAGATCACTGCCCAGCGATTGCTTCGATCCTTTGCCTCAACGAACCCAGTCGTGCACATAGTGCGAGATCTGGACCCTATCCAGCAGCATCTGAAGATCACAGACCGAGAAAAGATGCAGAATCTCCTTGCAGTCAGCAACGCCATCTTCAGGTCGTGTACCAACTTCGAGTTCTTCAACATATCAGAGACAGATTCAGTCAGAGCGTCACATCCCGGACAATTGGACCGCTTGCCATCACCGTATTTAACCCTTAAAGGCGCCGAGAGACATTTCCTCAAATTCCTTTCACAGATCTACCCTCCTAA
The DNA here is from genome assembly GCA_021347865.1 of Sarocladiaceae sp. CBMAI 1973. Classification (NCBI taxonomy): domain Eukaryota; kingdom Fungi; phylum Ascomycota; class Sordariomycetes; order Hypocreales; family Sarocladiaceae; species Sarocladiaceae sp. CBMAI 1973. The sequence continues at coordinate 112,981 of WNLN01000035.1, forward strand.
CTCAATACCATTCATCGAGGCAGCTTTCATACTAGCGACTATCCCTACAGAGCAGCGGCTTTTCACATATGCATTGTCCATCTCTATGGCTGATGCTTTGGACGGCAAGGCCGATATCGAGGACTACAGTACAGGCGCAGACGCCGTGCAGATCGTCGTGCCACCGCTTCCAGAGGCCGATGTTCCTGGAGGCCACGCAAACTTGGGTTTCGAACTCGCCGGCGATATCACCAGAGCGATCGCATCGATACGACGCAACACAGTCATTCCAATCATTGCACATATAGCATTACCTCCAAGATTGGACGAAGAAACCAAGGCTCTGTATATCAGTTTAATTTCGCACACCTTCCGATGTGCTCCCGAAATGGTCACACTAGACCTGCGACTCGAAGATCACGAACTCTTACCTTTGTTAGAGGCGAAGGGGCGATCCAAAATCATCTGCGACTACAGCTTCAGCGATGTCAACGACGCCCCCAGCTGGTCATCGCCAGTCTGGGAGTCCATGTACAAACGAGCTGTTCGACTTGGTTCAGATATGGTACGCTTCCTGCGTCCTGCGCTCTGCCTCGAAGACAACTTTGCCGTCTCCAAGTTGAGGGGCTACTTGGAGTCGGTCAGTGGCCGGCAGATCCCGGTGATCGCACACAACACAGGAGCAATGGGGCGCAACTCAGCCTGCTTCAACCCAATTTTAACCATGGTCGAGAGAGAGGAGACCAACTCTGCCTTAAAAGACCCGGCCACACTTTCTGCTCGAGCCGCATCCCTAGCTTTGAGTGCCTCCTTCATATACGACCCTATGCAGCTTTACGTATTCGGCGCCAACGTCAGTTACAGCATGTCTCCAGCCATGCACAATTCAGCTCTTGCGGTTTGTGGTATGCCTCATCAGTACCAACCCTACTCTACGAACACAATGTCGGGTCTGAGGCATCTCATCGAGGACCCTCACTTTGGTGGTGCTTCAGTTGGCCTGCCATTCAAAGTCGAAATCATCTCTTTGACACACTCATTGAGCAAACATGCTCAAGCAATAGGAGCTGTCAACACTCTCATACCAGTGCGACAACTAGACCAGAACGGATACGTGCCGCAGGGTGCACAGTTCCTCAATTCCATCAACAGGGCTGGACCAGTAAAGGCACTCTTCGGCGAGAACACTGATTGGATCGGCATTCGTGCCTGTATCAGGCGCGGTCTGTCGCCGGCGAACGCTGTGCGGAAGGGAACTTGCGGACTCGTCATTGGAGCCGGTGGCATGGCCCGCGCCGCGCTTTACGCAATGCTCCAAGTTGGTGTACAAAACATCGCCATATACAATCGCACCGTTTCTCGAGCAGAACAGGCTGCGAATCACTTCCAACAACTCCTACACAAGGAAGACTTCCAGACGCTGGGCGCAGGCCGTCACACGAAATTCAGGATCATCAAATCTCTGGACGAGCCATGGCCAGCAGATTTCAATCTACCAACGATGATCATATCATGTATTCCAACCCATCGAATTGGAGACGTGCCGGCGCCCGACTTCCGAGCGCCAGAGGAGTGGCTTAGCAGCCGGTCTGGAGGTGTCATTATTGAGCTTGGCTACAAATCCCTCGACACACCGTTGCTAGCACAGGCAAAAAGTCGGGCATCGCAAGGATGGGTTGCCATGGACGGCTTGGATCTACTGCCCGACCAAGGCTTCGCACAGTTTGAGCTGTTTACAGGTCGCAGAGCGCCACGGAGGATTATGAGGCGTGATTTACTGAAGGCATACGCGGCCGCTCATGGCAAGCAGGAGAGGGAGGAGATGGGCCCAAGACTTGGCTCACTCAATGAGCCGGAGGCGTAGATTCGGCTGCTTTTTCTGCTTATACTCGGCGACATATGCGAATCTTTGAGTGTGGCAAGCACTATTATGATCGGAGTTCAATATCAAAGAGCATTTTTTTAACCGAAATCGAGACCCTGAAATGTTATGAGAGGCCAGCCCTATATATGAAGGAACCAATCTCATTTGAGTAAATCTCCTCTTGGAGGGAAGGACTGCTTCTGTTTCCTCGCGCCAGGGTGAAAGCTCACAACACCATTGAATGTCCTCTACATGGATCCCGCTTGGCTCTACCCGCTCAACGATCTCCAGGTCGAAGCCTCCAAACGCAGTTGGCGTATATGATAGACCTTTCACGTGTTGATGCTAACCAAGCGGCAAAGAGCCCCGGGTCAAACAAGACGTCTCCTTCATGTCTGTCTGCAGATACGACAAGTTCTCCAAGCTCTTCTTTGATAATGTCATGGTATCATTAAATGTCTAGAAAAGCAAAAGCAAAGCTTCGGCGATGACAAGGTCGGCGTAAATCTCGTGTAGAAGAAAGCAGCATTATTGCGTTCTCATGAGACTCAGCTCACCTTCACGACAATGCTGCCAAAAATATCAGCTCCCTCGTCAAGAAGCTTCATGGCCTCCCTGAGCTCCTGAAATGCAAACTCTTTAGCTATGACTGGCTTGATTCCGTTCTTCTCGTAGAAAGCAAGCATCTCTTCCATCCTGTCTCTCGGGCCACTGCCAATCACGCCTCGGAGCGTTACGTTCCTCTTCTGCGCCAAGGTATTGATGTTCATATTATTCGTGTCGCCGGCTTTGTCTTCCTGTTCACCCTTTCCGGACGTGAATCCAATACAGGCAATCGTGCCACCGAAAGCAACACAGTCGAATGCCTTGCGAAGAGTTCGCATGCCGCCTGTTTCGATGATGAGTTCCGCGCCAGCGCGGTTTGTCATATCAAGAACCGGAGTTGACCATTCCCAATGTGTGCGGTTGTTGATTGTGTGGTCTGCCTTGAGGTCTTTCTCTGCACGCTGCAGATTGTCGTCAGAACCAGCTGTAACGATTGTCCCAAGCCCGGATGCTTTGCCAATTTGCAAGCCAGCGACAGCGACTCCATCGGTACCTTGTACCAGGATCGTCTCCTTCCGCTGCTGTCCCGAAGCAGCATCGCCAATGGATCGAGTACCATTTATGCTCATCCACGCGGCGAGTGACGCTGTAGGCAAACAACTCGCCTCTGCGTCTGAGAGGTAATCGGGGATCCTCACGAGGCCCTCGGCAGGCAAGCAGCGGTACTCTGTCATGGTACCATCGAGAGGCATTCCGAGACCACTATCGAGATCGTCCTCCTTCATTGCGCCTGTCTGATAGGTCTGATAGGGCAAGGCGATGACACGAGTGCCCTTCTTGAAAGCTTTCGATTTGCTCTCGACGATCACACCACACATGTCTGCACATGGTACAAGTGGAGGAGCTGGGCTGCGCTTAACTTGGTCACGTCCAAAACTGCCCTTGCAGACTGCAACCACGTCAGTATGTCATCCCTTGTATGCAAGCTCGCGAAGCAACCGCGATAGGGGATGTCGCCACTCACCTTCCAGGTCTCGATAGTTGAGACTCACACAGCGAATCTTGACAAGTACTTGGCCGTCCTTTGGCATTGGAGTATCGACTTCTCCCTGCTTCAGGTTTTTGATGCCATTTTGTTCCGTGGTCCACTGTTTGGTCTTCTCGGGTGCCTTGTCAACAGCAACGGCTGCGGTACCCCAGCCCAAGAGTGTGCTGATCATGTTGATCCTTGTAAGCAGCGCAATGGTCTAGAGCTTGGACGTTCCGCGATAATCGTGCAATGACAGAATCTGAATTGTTGAGGGGAAAAATTGATGGCCGTGGCTCTGGCGGTAAGAATAACAAGGTTGTTGATGGAAGTAAATTCGGGTAGACGTGATGTAAGTTACAAGTTCAAGCTACCACGTGGGGAACCCGTCCGACCTTCGGTTGATGCGCCGCGCGGTGCCGTGCGGCGGGTATGTTAGAGCACGTCACCGCACGCTGGGCGGCTGTTTCAAGCAACCTGGCTACAGGTAAATACCAGGGCCTCTATTATCTGAACATGTGTCTCGTCGAAATTGAGCCTCTGGTTACGCTGATTATGTGCACATGCTTAAAATGTGGACCGGTGTACATTGCCGTGCAGAGTCATACTTCGTAGTCTCGAGTACGCCCATAAGGGATCTTGGACTGCAAGGCTGGTCCTTCCATCTAGAGCAAGCAAAGAGCGCAACATTCACGGAACCATTCACGGAACCAAGAGGTAAAAACTAACATCCATAAGGGGTGTAATCAAACGCTGGTCATATGCTAATGTAGTCCTATGCGATGTGAACGCTACAACCTGATATACATGTCCATGCATTCTATCCTCCATTCTCTCTTTCCCAAAAGCTCCCTAAGCCATTCCAGACCCAAGCCCGTCCATTCTGGTCGACCCAAAGCGCTCACCTCATTAAGCGCCGCCCGTGCCACGCCCTTGGCCGTTGAACCGGCCATGGCCATGACCGTGGCATTGAAGTCACCTAACAGAGGTCCTGCGAAGCCAGCATCGTACATGGCCCCCTCCGTACCGTTGAGCGCCGTATCATTGTGCGCAACTGGAGAGCGCGGCTCGAACCAGTTACTACTGAAGTCGAAGAAGCATCGATCGGACCAGTTACAGGACGTGAGGAATAGTATCAGGAGCAATATCGAGCAATAGACGCATGGCCGGTTGAGGAAGTATGTGCAGACGAAGAAGAGGAAAATGAAGGCGGGGGAGGCGTTTGTCGGAATGAAGAGCAGTGGAAGCCAGCTGGGAAGCCGATGTCAGCACTTTCTTCTTCAATAGTCGGCTCCGGGATGTTTGCTCGACTCACCTGCGAAGGCAGAACATTGTTGCTATCCTGTGGCCTGCTTCCAGCCCTGGTCCCTCTGTTCGCTGACTAAATCTTGGTGGTAGGAGGCAGAAACTCGAGGTTAAAGTATGTGTGGCACTCGGCCCGTCTTAGGTCGTGAAACTTGCTTGCAGATTCTCTCCGGCGGTCATGGGCAGTGATTCGCAATGCCTTGCGACGAGATATCGGGATGTTGGCGCGCAACGCGACCGGTAGCGAACGAGGCGAGTGGAATGGCGCCCTCGTATCTAGAGGCTATCACAGCAAGTTGCTTAGTAGTAGATGCATGTAGTGGCAGAAACGGGTCACCGCTTTCCGGAATCCAAAAAAAGGTGCCTCCGTTTTCAGAGATGCGCCGCTGCAGGGGAAGACAGCTGGCAAACACTTTTATGGAGCCTGAGTCCACTAAAGCTGGTGTTTGATTCGCTGAGACCCAGAGCTTCAGGCGCAGGACAGCTGGCAAGCTCCACTGAAAGGTGCCTGAGTTGCAGCCCGTCAGAGCGTCATCGTTGGGCTCCTACGCGCGCGGTCCTCACGCCGCCGCCGTTGCTGCTTTCGCTGCCCGTCACCTTAGCACCACCAATTTACCAGCCGCCTCCAAATTTTGTTCCACATCACCACTTCCCGCCTCATTCTCCTGCCCATCCGGACCTCGACCTCGTCTTCTCACCCGCGATTCGAGCCGACTCGAGACTCGAGACATCGAGAAACAGCTTCAACGACTGCATACTTGTCATTGCATTTGTCAATCGATCATACAGCTGCGTGGTTGGGGAGAGGGCAGAGGTTTCTGTTTGCAACGCATTGCTCTCCCGCGTATATTTTACTGTTTGTTCATCTGGTTTAGCATCGAGCTTTCCCTTGTGCTTTCTCTTATCTCTTTCGAGGACCAGCGTTGCAGGACGGCAAAGGCAGAGCTGGAAAGCCTCGCCTTACCCTCTCGCTCATGGATCTTCCTCCTCCAGCACCGACGCCGCCTGTGAATTCGGCCATGTCGGCAAACGGTGGTGGCAATGGTGCCAACGGTGGTGGTGCTGATGGAAATCGCACTGCCAGCCTCTTGAACCTGCTGAAATTCAGCGGCGGAGGCGGAACCGGCATCGCTGGCAACCAGAGACATGTATCGCAGGAAAGTCTGCCTTCTGGGGCTGTGGAACACCAGCAGCATCAGCAGCTTTCTCCTCCGCAGTCGCAGTCTTACCAGCAGCACCAGCACTCGCAGTCCTTCGGCCAGCAGCAGGCATATCAACACCAGCCGTCCGGTCTCTCGCAGACGCAGTTTCCTTCTGCCGCCCAGATCCATCAACCGGCCCCGACGTCGGCTGATCCTACGGGCCTGCTTGCTGCTCTTATGAGAGGCGCTTCGCAGGATCCCGAAGAGCCCAAGCCGCTTCCTGTTGCCGCTCCGACTGCTCCAGCTGCACCTCAGCCTCCGTCCACCTTCGGTCAGGGCTCGCCGCCCCCCGATACGACTTCGTACTTGCTTGGTCTTCTGAACAGAAGCAAGCCCGCCCAGAGCGAACCACAACAGCAACTACCAATGCTCACCGAGACTTCTCGGTCGAACAATGATACGCCTCAGTCCGAGGATCGGCTGGCGGAAGCGGAAAGATACATTGCTCAGCAGCAGAAGCAGCATCAGTCACGATCCTCTTCATATGGCATGCCACAGCAGTATCAGCAACAAGAACGCGATTACCCATATCGCCCAGCACCGGAGGTCGGAAACGACGTGGCTCTATATCAGCAATTGGTCAGCAACTTGTCTCAAGGATCTCCGCATTCTCAATCCTCGCACCCCGCGAGCTCGCAGGCTCCCTTCCAGATTCTTAACAAGGATCATGCTTCTCCTGCGGGCTCACACCACCGCGAATCTCAGCACATGGGAACCGATGGCAGCCCTTTTGCGAGTCCTCGCTTCCGTAACCAGGTAGAGCGTTCATCTTCGCTTCACTCTCACCCTTCGGTGAAGCAGACCCCGCCTTCTTCGGACCATGATCGTTATAGTGCTTCTGGAAAGACACGCGACGCCATGCACGATTCCCTGGACTTAGCTACCGGCCAGGCCGATCGCGAAGATCGCGACTCTGCGTTGCAGGCAGAGCAGGATCGTGCACACGCGGAAATTGCTGACGACATCAACGGCATGCTTCAGGCGAAGTCGGATTTCGACTTTGAACAAAACGCTCAGGCCGCGGCTCAGGTTCTGAAACAAGAGCTCGATCGCGACGTGAACGAAGGTGTACTGGAACAGACTTTGCCTATCGAGGCAGCCCAGGCTGTCCGCGACATTGTTGAAGAAGCTGCGCAAGGTGTCGCTGACAGCTGGGAGAGTGCTGATCAGGATGAGATTGTTGTCATTGAGGACAAGGAAGTCGCCGCCGTCAAGGTTTTCAACTTCCCGATGAAGCCCTGGATTGCCATCAGCTTGCAGGACGGCTCAACAGAGCCACGCCCTGAATTCCGACCTGAAGCCATCATGGATATTGCGCGGCTCAAGAAAGACTTCGACCAGATCGACCGTAATCTTTACACGGCTTCTCAAAACTACATGACCTACGGCATGTCCAAGCAAGGAGGTCTTCGCGTCATTCGACAGGACGACGGCAAGGACGCCAAGGTTTTTACCGACACAAAGGATAGGATCTTCAATGTGGCAATGTCTGTCACTCCTTCCGACATCGAGGCGCCTCATCGCGAATCCATCATTGGCACTGGCATCAGCGGCACAGTGTATTGGGTCGAGATCAAGGACGGGTCCAAGGACCATATCGACGACACCCATCTCGAGCAATATGGGTTTGCTCTTCCTCCCATCAACACTACAGAGGGTGATGCTCCAGGCGGAGCTCTTAAGACGCGCGCTCGCGCTTCGACCATGCACCCTGAATTTTTCGCTGTCGGTCGCGGCAAGTCGATCAACCTGATTTGGCCGTCATACATCATGCAGAACAACTTGTTCAAGCCAGGTCATGACCGCGTGGTGGACACGGACAAGCTGCTGTCACAATGCTCGCTCAAGATCAACACGGGCAAGGCTGGCAAGGACTTCACTTTCAGTCAGGATGACTCTGTCGTCGTATCACTTGACAAGTCAGGCAGGGTCAAGTTCTGGGATGTGCGTGATCTCACTGCAGTTAAGGAAGGCTCAGACCCCCGCTTCCCGATCCCAGCGCAGTCTTCTTTGGAGGTTAAGGAACCCCTGATGACCCTGGCCAGTACACCAGAGGGCGAGAAGGCTTGGCCCACGTCTGTACTTCTGCTGGACAAGCAGCGACCTTACCAAAAGCGCTGCGCCCTCCGCTACATGATTGTTGGTATGAAACAAAACCATACTCTGCAGCTCTGGGATCTCGCTCTGGGTAAACCAGTGCAGGAGTTCAACTTGCCGCACAGCAAAGAATCAGATGCGGTCTGCAGTGTCATGTACCATGCCGCCACTGGTATGATCGTCATCGGACACCCCACCAGGAACTCAGTCTACTTCGCGCACTTGTCGGCTCCTAGGTATAACCTCAAGAGCGTGTCGCAGGCTGACTACATTCAGCGTCTGATGGCCCAGGACTCGTCGATTCCTCAGCCTGAAAGCACGGCAGTCATCAGTGGTGTCAGAGAATACTCTTTCGAGAACCGGGGTGTACTACGCAGCCTGGACATTCTCTCAAACCCTGCCATGACCCAGGATTCTGATGAGCCCACTTTGTTTGAGCTTTACGCCATGCATTCCAAGGGAGTTGCTTGCCTTCTCATTAAGCAGCCTGAGCTCGGTTGGTCCAAAGACAATAAGGTTCTTGAGGGCGTCGATGCTGTTGCCGAAGGCGTTGTCACTGTCTCGAAGCTGAGATCACCTCAACCGTCTGAGGCTCCAAGCGCCGCCCCCGAGGTGCCCCAGGTTCGCACCATCAACCGTGGCTCTTCTAAGGATGGTCACCAGGCTCCTCCTGCTCAACCCGAAAATTCTCACAAGCCTTCTGAGAATGCTAGCCACAGCAAGACGAAAGCCGACAACAAGGATGTTGAGACTCCTGTTCAGTCGTCCAAAGAGAACCAACCCGAGAAGCCTGAGCGGAAGCCTCGTAAGAAGAAGGCTGCAGCCCAAAACTTGGACACCACGACCAATGGAACCTCAAACGCACAGTCGACCAAGACTGAGGCTTCTCGTGCACCTGGCATTTCGACAGATACTCTGGATTCTGCCATTGCTCAGCTCGAGGCTCGCCTTAACACGAGCTTGTCCGAGTCTGTCAAGTCCTCTCTCAAGGGTCTGCAGTCCAACCTCGACGAGGGCTCCCGCGCCCGTGACGAAAGTTTCAATCAGCATCAGCTCAAGTTGCTCGACATGGTCTCAGAGGTCCTCAACGACAACACCCAGAAGGTTCTCGAAGCACTGATTCACCATCAATTTACTGAGCTGGTGATACCTGCTATTGGAGATAAGGCTGGCAAAGCGGTGACCGATCTCCTCAATAACAAGCTTCAGCCTCACGTCGCCTCGACCGTTCAGAGGGAGATCCAGAATTCTCTTCCTCATGCCTTGAGCCGCTCGCTTCGATCGAACGATTTTGTCAACTCAATTGCTGATCGGGTTGGTAACAACGTGGCTTCGGGCATCCAGCAGGAGGTTGTCAACACTCTCGCCCAGAGGCTCACACCGACAATTAACAACATCGCCAAGCAGTCTGCTCAATCTGTTGCTGGAGAAATCCACCAACAGTATCACGATCAGTTCGACCACATGAAGTCACAGCACGCCGCGGACACTCAGAAGATCGACCAGTTATTGTCCTATGTCACTCGGCTGACTGACATGGTATCTACCATGGCACAGTCGCAGTCGACTCTCCAGGCCGAATTCTTCAAGTTCCGTCAACAGCCGGTGCATGAGTTGCCTGGAGTTTCTGGCGGACCTGGGTCGCAGCCTAGCGATACACCCCGCAACTTAGCTCAACAGGTCCTTCAACATGGCTCTATGAGTGGTGCTCAGGGACCCCCGAGTCACCAAGGCAGCTTCGGCCCCGGACATGCCCCCAGTCACAACCAGTCTTTTATGGGCAGCCCGCAGTATATGCGAGGCCAGCAGCCTATGGGAAGTCCGCAAGCGCCGGCGCCGCCATCCGAACAAATGGGTCCAGCCAGCAGCGTCAATGCCATGGCTGGCGCTTACGCTACCCAGATGCAAAAGGGTGAGCCCGAAGCCGATCAGGATCTTATTCACCAGATCAGAGTTATCGAGCAGCTGGTTCAGGAAGGCCGTCTGCAAGATGCTGTGATCCGATGGATCCAAAGTGGACGTGAGGCTGAGATCTTCCGCCGTTGTCTAAGCCGTTACCCGCCAAGCAAATTTGAGAGCATTCCGCATTTGCTCCTTCTTGTGGTCATTGCCACCATCTCGAAAGACCTCAAGCCCAATCCCAGACTCAAGGAAGAAGTGGAGTGGATTGAGATGGCGGTCAAGGCATTCCGCGAGAGCCTGCCTGCCTATGTACGTGTACTTTCGACGCCTTCACTGATGACGAAGCTAATTTAGGAACAGGACTGGGACCAGAATGGCGTTCGCGAGGTCATGAAGAGCACCTCGCAGACCATGCAGATGCTCATCAGCCGCGTCAGGCCTCTTCTCGCAAGCATTGCCGACGGTTACCCGAAGGATCCTTTCCTCATGGGACTCGAGCCCAACAAGCTCGAGTGGATCGTCCGTACCGCCGACCAGATCCTTGAGGGCATTGGCGGCGGAGGTGCTCACTACTAATGCTCCACGATGGAACAAATTGAGCTCAGGGATGTGTTTCGCCACTGACATTCTTGCACAACATTGCGATTGGAGTTGGGTTCGACACGTGGAAATACAAAGTGTCATTTTTGCCTGAGGATAGGAAATACCTCCTCGCTGTTCCTCTTCTCATATTCTTTGGCGTTCCGTCCGATCGAGGCACGGACGGCTGGGGGCTTGCAGATGTGTATTTTGGGCGTATTGAGGCTTTGACGAAGTCAAGGATTCGATAAGTGATAAGTGGTTTCATTTTGCGCAACGATGGGGGGGTATGATGACTGAACGATGTAACAACAAGCTGGTGCCTGAGTCGTCCATAGTTGCTAAATCATCCACATTGCATTCCCAGAGCCCGCGTGGTTCCGTGATGGCTGTCTGTCTAAACGCCGTTGGCTGGCGTTCTGTTCGCGATCATCGTCCATGAAAGGGCGTTGGTGGGGCATATCAAGGTATCGCGGCTGATGCCGAGCACTCGGCTCAAGCCGCAAGCATGACCAGGGTCGACGCTATCTTGCAACCCACCATTGCCTAAGTTGATCCGGATTTGGGGCCTTAGCTCCTCAATTGATCGGTATTGTCAAGTCTAACGGGAATAGATTGATGTCGGACGTCCTTGTTCATCAGATGTGGGTGCCAGTCGGGTCCAGCCGTTGGCAACCATTTTGGGCTAACGGATCAGTCCGGAGTGCTCCCCACAAGTAAACACAGGCACCGGGCCATCGATGTGGCAATGAAGCTATTGAAATCTAGGAGATAAACGTATGAATGGACTCCGATGTAGGACATGTTTCGTCTTGAACCTTTTGAAGAATCACATCGCAGCTGTCGTAGGAGGACATCGACACAATGGCGACGATCACGGCCACTACAGAGACAATGACAAGTTCCAATCGCAGTGAGACTGCGAGGAAGATGGCTCCGGCGGTCGTGGAGGAGGAATCGATCATGACCATCGATGAGTTGAAGCAGGCAGCGGCTGCCAAAATGTCACCGACAGTCCGTGGTGAGTTCGGATGGACCAGATAGCTTGCACCACCGAAGAAGAACGAAATCTGACGATCACGAATAGCTTACTATAATGGGGGGTCGATGCAGATGTTAACGTGAGTAGTCTGTGGTCTATGAGCAGAGCGTGGTGCTGATGCTCATTTAGCTTGAAGGAGAACGAAGCAGCCTTCGATCGCTTCAAAATCCGCCCACGCATTTTGACTGATGTCTCCGAGGTCGACACTTCAACCACAATTCTTGGGAGCAAGGTCAGTACATGCGCATGGCTGTTTCGCGAGGCAGACTGACTTAAGCGTTGTGTATCAGGTGGCTCTCCCATTCGGCTTCGGGCCAGCAGCAATGCACTGTCTGGCTCATTCAGACGGTGAGAAGGCAACGTCAAGAGCAGCGGCAGGCAAAGGCATACCCATGGGTCTGTCGACTTATTCCACAGTGTCAATCGAGGATGTGCGGCGCGAGGGAGGCGACAACCCATATGCTTTCCAATTAAGTATTGTCAAAGATCGCAGCACGACTCTGGCATGGATCAAGAGGGCTGAAGGTAAGCTACAAGTTCACTCCGAGGCAAACGCCAATGAAATCAGCTAATACGGTCATTTAGCTGCTGGATACAAGGCCCTGTTCATAACCGTAGATGCTCCTGTCCTTGGCCGTCGCCTCAACGAGAAGAATGGAAAGAAGTTCGAGCTACCTGAGCACCTCTCATTACCCAATCTTGCACCTCAGTCAACAGCAAGTGGTCAAACGGCTGGCGCTCGATCTTATCACACAAATGGACGCGATCCAAGCGTCTCCTGGCAGTCGGCAATTCCGTGGGTGAAAAATAACACAACGCTTGAGATCTGGCTCAAAGGAGGTTTGTCATGCCACTTCAACTACAGTTCTCGGGACAAATTCGCTGACTGCATGACAGTATACACGCCGGCAGATGTACAGCTCGCGATTCGTTACGGACTTGATGGAGTGATCATCTCGAACCACGGCGGAAGGCAATTGGACGGTGTGCCTGCCACGATTGATGCCCTTGCGGAGTGTGCGCCTGCTGCTAGAGGTCAAATCAAAATTGGGCTGGATGGAGGCATCCGAAGAGGCACAGATATCTTCAAGGCTCTGGCACTGGGTGCTGACTTCTGCTTCCTTGGGAGGGTGCCTCTGTGGGGCTTGGCTGTAAGTGACTGCTCCTGGTTCGTGAAAGCATGCAGCTAACTCGAGCTTCGCACTCAGTACGGTGGCCAAGCTGGAGTAGAGCGTGCTGTGAGCATACTGGAAGATGAATTGAGATTGGCGATGGCTCTCTCTGGGTACTTCTCACCTGTTCTCAACGGTCAATCAACCACAATCGTGATCAGCTGCTAATCTTCTATAGTTGTGCATCTGTGAGAGACATAACAAGGGAGCATGTTTCTGTCATCGGGGCGAATGGCTTGCTCTGTAAGCTGTAATATTTGCGAGATCAGACAACAGACGTCAGGAGGCTGTGCTTACTTCTGAATACAATGGTGAATCATTCGGGTGTTGTCTACTCTTAGTCAAAGCACGTCTACATTCTGAAGATAAATAAAACGAGGCCGTCCACATTCACTACTACTCGCACAAGCCTCTCGCTCAGCGGATATCTGAAGGTGCTGAAGACAGAGATGTCGACCATAGCCTTGCGCAGACTATTGTAAGTTCATGCTTGGCGCTGTGCAGTACAGGTACTATTAGACTCAAAGGCAGGTGATTTGCAGGTAGACGAGCACTTCGAATAGCAGCCGGTTTCTTGAAAGACTTCCTCTTATGTCTATACTAAACTCTAAACCCCGAAAGAGAGCTACGTATCGCAATACTTTGTTCAATAACCACTCATCATGCAACAACAGACACCCTTCTCACATTCTCATCCGCCATGGACTATCATATGTATCTCCTTACGATCTACTCAGTCCTCCATGGCTTCCTGGGCCCTTCTCTGAGCCTCAAGAGCCTCGCGCTCCTGCTTAGTCGGAAACGTAGGGAGGATCTTGAACAGATAGGGCGCCACAGCAGCGATCAAGGCACACAGCACCCGTGAAGCATGCCACGGCGGTGAAGCCAGTTGAATAGGTTGGCGCATCAGTCGCGGGCCACAGACGGCTTCCGTACACAGCCGAGAGGTTGCCAATACTGTTGGTCAAGGCAATGACAACAGCACGTTTTTCCGCAGGTAGAGGCATGAGAGCCGTTGCCCATGTTAAGATCAACGGTAGGGTGAAGTAGAGACCCGAGATGTAAAAACACATAAAGACATAGCGGGTGATGTGAGCTTCAACTTGGAAGATGATGATGGCGCTCACGAAGGACATGAGTAGGCCTCCGGTAATGAACCATCGTCGATCTCCAAGTCTGTCGGAGAATTGCGGAACGACGATCAAGAAGACCGTAGCCACCCCCCAGATGGGAATAGTCATCCACTGTACTTGAACACCAGAGTATCCCATGCTCTTGAGCACGGTTGGGATGAAGTAGGAGACAGTGGTGGAGCCGTTGTCCAGCATGTATAAGACCACGAAGACGTAGGTCCTCAAGTCACAAGCTGCAGCTCGGATAGCCTGCCATGGACCAAGTCGTGCCGTCTGCATAACAGCGGTTGCCTGACGGTCATGCATCATTCGAACAACGGCAAGTTGCTTCTCTGCAGGTGAAAGTCTGGCAGTGTTTTCGGGGTAGTCGAGCAGCACGAATTTGGCAACAATTCCGAAGAAGACGGTGAGGACGCCTTCAATGAGGAACAGCCATCTCCAACCTTGCATGCCATTCACCCCTCCAGGCCGGAGATAACGGCTCCAGAGATGAGACCACTGACTGCTCCAGCAAAGCAGAGTGCGGTAAAGAAGATGGAGAATCGTTTTCCTGTCCATCCACAACAACATATGTCAGTGAAACCTGTCATCCTTCTGAACCAGCACAACGCAACAACACAGTAAAACAATTAGATAATTAGACGTACCAATTTCAGCTCGTCGATACCATGAGGACATAATGAACATCACGCCAGGAAGGAAACCGGCCTCAATTGCGCCAAGAAAGAACCTTGCAACGAGAATATGGGCGTATCCGTCGACTTGAGACATGGCTGCGGTGCAGGTGCCCCAGAGACACATAAGAATCGGCACATACCACGAGGGTCGGACGCGCGTGAGAATGAGGTTGGACGGGGTCTCCATAACCAGATAAGCGATGAAAAAGATGGAGATAAGCATGGCATATTCTGGAGGTAACAGTTTTAGTGAATGTCTTGGTTGTTGCGTTTTCGCCTCCAAGTGTTTGGAAAGCCAGATGTGAACGCGAGTGACTCACGAGAGGCATCTAGACCGAGGTCATCACTCATGCCGGCGGCGTTTGCGTTACCCTGAAGAACATGTTCAGTATTGCCTTAAATGACAAAAGTCATAACTTGAGATGCGATCCAACTTACGATGTTGTTGCGGTCCACATAGCAGAGTACGCACATCCACCATAACATGGGAATCATCCATCTGTCAATCTTGCGCTTGAGCTTCTTCTCTTCCTCGCTGCCCGGAACATAGTTCTGGAGAGCAAGATCGAGCTCGCCCAATGGAGTCGACACGGCCTTGGCCGACTCCGGATCCTCACTCATCTCGTGAAGACCGTTCTTCAGATCCGCCGGGGGTTGGTCATGGGCCGCAGACATGTTGCAATTGTGGAGCAAAACGGTATGTTCGAGTTCGAGACAGTCTTTGAGAGAAGCCAATTGTGTTCAATGCAATGCAACTCGAGAACCCAGGCTGCTTGCTGGCCCGAAACACGGATCGATCCGTATGGGCTCTTTATATCAGGATGCTTGCCACACATCCCAAGATGCAACGGATAAGAACCCATGATTCGTCTAACTCCAAGGAGTCAAGGTCGAGCAACTAGCTCAAGTCCTAATCTATGGGGTAGTGCAGCGTATCTGTGGGGTAGGCTGAAGCCGCATGGTCAGCATCATCTCGGAAAATGCCGACCCAACGGTTTGCGTCGGTAAGGCTGGCGATTGTCACAAGTGATGTGGAGGCGACTATCGGCTGGAGAAAGCCGTGCGGGTCTGGAGATAGCCACCCTGGGTCGAGCCTGGAATAACGTCGAGATGGTCATCCGTCTCATCTACGGCCCAGGCCGATACCATGTGCCCCGATCCCTTCGGGGTTGCGACGCGACGAACAACTCCGAGATAGGAGCTCCATTTCAGACGATGGCATTAGATAAGAGAACACTCAAACATGGAATCGTCTATCCTCATACAACTTGCCTAACGAAAAGTACACTCGCATCTTAACTTGGACATCTACAGCGCCATTTGACTTACACCGCAAATAAAGCCACCCTACACTACTACAACTACAGCCACCATGGGTAAACCGAAGGTCTTGTCTATATCCTACCCCGAATGGGCTGGAGAAGAATACATGAAAGACTTCGAATCCAAATTTGACCTTCATGTAAGTCATCGTGTGCTCGACACTTCATGTCAAACGCCATAATGACATGGCCTACAGGTTGTCACTCCGGGCGATCGCGAAACCACCATCGCGAGGGTAGCAGAGAAAGTCAAAGAGTCAGGACCCTTCGACGCCATCGCAATTCTTATGGGCATCCTGGCCTACGAGCCTTTTGATGCAAAGCTCCTGGGCCCTCTGTGTCCCCAATTGAAGATCCTGGCATCTGCTAGCGCTGGATATAATGAGTTTGACGTCGACTGGATGACCAGCCAAGGCATCACGTTTTGCAACAGCCGCAATGCAGTCAATGAAGCTACCGCAGATATGGCAGTGCTCATGATCTTGAGTATTCTTAGAGACGTTCAGCGTCTGCGCTCGAGCATTGCGGCTGGCACGTGGAGAGGGGGTATGGCTCTCACCAAGGGTCAGAAGGGACTTGCGCCTACGAGAGACCCCAGCGGTTTGAAGTTGGGAATCATCGGTATGGGCGCTATTGGCAAGGTGAGTCGACATCGACATCGCAAGAAGCTGGCGAAGTGATTGCTGACATCGCATCTTACCAAAAGCACACCGCACGGAAAGCCAGAGCCTTCAACATGAAGATCCTCTACCACCAAAGAAAACAGATGTCGTCTGACGAGGAAGCCTCATTCGATGCCACCTACTACTCATCCCTCAACGATATGCTGGCAGAGGCCGATGTCATCTCGGTGCACTGCCCTCTTAATGACGCGACACGTGGTCTTCTCTCACATGATCAATTCGCCAAGATGAAGGATGGCGTCTTCATTGTGAATACCTGTCGAGGCCCAGTCATCGACGAGGATGCCCTGGTCAGCGCGATGAAGAGTGGAAAGGTCTCACGGGCTGGACTCGATGTCTTTAACAACGAGCCGAACATCAAGTAAGTCTCCCTACAATTATCGTCACAGGTCTGTTTCGGTACTAACAAAGCACCTAAAAGCCCTTACTTTATCCAGAATGATCGTGTTATCATCCAGCCACATATGGGTGGATTGACCGATGTCGCATGGCAACGGGCTTACACGGAGGCTCTGGAGAACATCAAGGCGTACTTCAGAACAGGCAAGGCCAATACGCCTGTAAATGCCGACCTGATCAAAAATGGGTCATCATGATGACTGGACACAACAGAAATAAATAAGAAGTTAAATCGCTAGAATAAATACAAGCTTTATTGAGGTGCCATCTCCGTCAGCAAATGCTCAACTGTCAAGCACATGCCTATACTATGGATGCCTGCAAGATGCCGCGACATATTGGTGTTCTTCTCAACATTCATCACTGGCAATGAGGGTTCAGTCGATTCTGTCGCCTGACGCTGCGCCAGCATGGTCTGTGTCGCGTCCGAGAGTGCCAGGAAGGTGTCCCTGAAGGCTTGCGCGGCCGGCCATCTTTCTGCCATGATGACCAGCGAGACTGTACAAGCAGTGCATGCAGATGATACCACATCTCGACCGTAGACATTGCGACAGCTTGGGCTGGCCCACAGACAGTAGAGAAACGTAAGGCCCCCTAGGAAAAGTATATGCAAAGCACCCCATGTATGGCTCATGCCCGGACCCAAATAGAGCTCTTTGTACAAATTGCACAAGATGGATCCAGACTCCGCGCATTCGAGATAGATTGATGTCATCTCCGGCGATAATGGGAAGTCTTCTCTGGCATGAGTGACCAGTGACTGTCGGTGCAACAGGATGACGGAATGATGATAGGTTAGCTGGTACCACTTCATTGAGCCGTACGGAACGCTGTTTGTGAGATGTGACGGCATAGCACGAGGGCATTGAACAAGCCATTGCTGTAAGCGGCTCTTGAGCTCTCCAGCTGCCTGTCGATGAGGCGATGAGGGAGTCTGCACTCCGTAAATCCCGGCCTTCATGTCTGCCCAGATCCGTCTAAGACGGAGATTGTGGATTGCCAGCGACATAATCGTCGGAGCTGCTGAGCAGTCCGTTCTAGGATTTGCCAGTAGCTGGTTCTCTGTTATATCTTCATCGTTCAGGTCTAGAGGATACTAAGCTCGGTCAGCATCGATGGTCTTGGTCATCCGCGGCGCACCTCTCTGCACATACCTCGGCGTCGATGTCATCTTCTGCGATACCAAAGGGCCGGCCTGTAGAGATAGCGGCGATGCGATCGAGATTGTACGCGACCCAGAAGACTCGACGCTGGAGCTCTCTCTCAAGAAGACTTTCGTCTGTGCTGAGTCGAGGCGATCTTCTATGTAGGCCCAAGTCTGTGCATTGTCTTAGAGCAATGCCAGATAGCGTCCTGTATGAGGGTTAGTCACATTACAAGCTCAGCTATCTGAAGAAGGCAGTCTTACCAAACAGAAACACCAGTCGTCGATCGCATGGAGTACATGGCGCAACATAGAATGGCCTGTATTGACTCTAAGCTCTCGAAGCCAAGCAGCTGATCGAGATACAGCTCTGCAGAAGCATAAAGGCTCTTCATGTATTGTTAGTCTTGTTGGTGTCTCGGCGTATAGGGGACAGTCTTACCTCTGCAGGACAAGGGCTTAAAGCTGGGTTGATCAGTGCACCAATAGCATGTACCTGTTTGAGTCAGAGATGGCCTTCGCCTGAAGGAGTGATCCGCGATCATACCATGAAAACAAAAAAGTGGTGCGCTGGATCCGGCTTTGAGCCCTCGTTGACTGCAGCATCAACCTGACTTTGCCAGTAGACAAACGTCGGACGATGCAAAAACGGATACATAGGATGAACATGTGTGAAATAGGCATCGACAAGGAAGCTGCTAAACACTGAAGCAGGAAGAGCCGCTGGAGGCGCTTTTGGTAGATCCTGACAAAGGCTATCTCGAGCACCGGAGAGACTGAGGCCAGGTGCTTGAAGACGAACTCCACTGAGGATTGAAGTGAGGATCTTGCTCAGTGCCAGACCAGATGTCTCGCCAAAGTATAGCATCTGTCCACTGGCAGCGCTCATACAAAGTGTTGTGATCTCTGAGGGGTGCGCTGCTGAATGGTCGCTAAGATGTAGTTAGCCGATGCCCGATGCTGAAGGAAGGCCAATTGCAGGAAAGTTGCGACTCGAACAGGGACTATCACTCACAACTTGCTTGCCACATCTTGCGCCACGTAGCGATCTGGTTCGTCATAACTATCTTGAGTTGACTCGGATGGTTCCCTCTGGCCTCGGTGTAGTCTGGATCGCTGCGTCGGCCTGTCGATGTGGTCGTTGACAATATCTGGATGGGTCTGGCTGAGCAACCCTTCCAGCTCAGCGATTCTCTGCTCAAGCACTTCGATGTAGTTTGGAGGCAATTGCCTTCTTGATGCTGGATCTTCAATGGTGCAATCTATG
Source organism: Sarocladiaceae sp. CBMAI 1973 (assembly GCA_021347865.1). Lineage (NCBI taxonomy): Eukaryota > Fungi > Ascomycota > Sordariomycetes > Hypocreales > Sarocladiaceae > Sarocladiaceae sp. CBMAI 1973. The sequence goes on from WNLN01000035.1 coordinate 132,321, forward strand.
TTGCGTCAATGATCCAATGATGTCTCATATGGGGTTCAGGATGTGAGACTCACCTCTCCCAGCCTTGACACAGTTTCCACAGGCTGGCTGGAGTCCATCGCACTACGGTTAATCTCAGTGTCAGCGATTCAACATTCGATCGATTGACTATTAGCGGACCCGAGATGTCAATTACCCTCTGCTTCTTTTGCTTGCATGCGCTGCAAGCTATCCGCGCCCGCTTAGACGGACGGGCCGAAGGCGGGGTTTCCATGCTTGATGGTTGAATACGCCTGACATGAGGACAGACATGCGTTCTCTGGCACTTTCCGGGACTACTGTTCAGCAGAGGGCCATCTGGCGTGGCGGTGATTGTGTTGAAGGTGGTGAAGTGTCGTCGTGAAAATGAGACCAGGGTCCGACAACGGTGACAAGTTGGAGAAATACACCAGTTATCAGGGTCTCATGCACAGCCAGAGTGTCAATTCCCCAAGAACGAGCTGATAAGAGCAGAGCACATGGATCGCTAAACCCCGCTACTCAAGCTGCTATGACCAGGATGGCTAGCAATGCTCCATCTATTTGGTGCACTGATTCCAGGGCTATTTGATTCGCGTTGGTCTAAACCAGGTTCCCATGACCAACGGATTCCTTAGCGAAGCCCGCCCCCGCAAATGCATTCCCGCGCCGTCGGACCCTTTTCCAGGCCGTTGAAGTCTCGTAACTTTCCGACTCTATGCGTGAAGATGGCAATGTGCAAGACTCTGTGAGCTCCATATTGAGGTATGAGTATGCTGTATTGACCTGTTGAATCCACAGGGGCCTGGATGGGGTGCTTCATCTTTGTCAACGTGAAGTAATGACCAACACAATTAGAAAGATTAGTAAGTAAGATAGTAAGAAGAATAGTAACTAGATTAGCAAGCAAAATAGCAATCAGCTGAAATTTCTTATAGCCTAGAGAAAGATTGTATGAGCTCAGGATCACTCTGTATAGAGTACATATCACCAATTACTTCCTGGTGACCTGCATCTCAGAAACATCACAGTCTTGACAATCTTGACATGATTGTATTTATTAAACTTGTACTCCTACTCCAAGACCTTGCCATTTGAAAGCTCAACCGTCAAGTCAAACTCAGGCTGGAACTGCATGAAAGCACATCCTGGTGTAGCTGTGCAGTCGTATGTGTATTGTGCCTCCTCGTCACCCACGATCTTCTTCGGGATCCCGTTTGCGGCTGCAGACTCGGCTAAGATCTGGTTTGCGCAAGCACGCTCGAGAGCGATGAAGTAGGCAACAGCCTCGTCGACAGTTGACCCACATGTCAGAAGACTGTAGCACGCCCGTCAGCTTTGCGACGGAAGTACTGATATACGTGAATTAAGACTTACCCGTGGTTCTGAAGGATCAAGTTGAGCTTGTCCTCACCAAGCGCATTGGCCAGGCGGATACCCTCGTCCTCAGCAAGGACGATACCACCAAAACCCTCGTATACTGCCAGGTTCTTGTAGAACATGCAGTTGTCTATTCGGCTCAAGTCAGTCAACAGGGCCAATCGAGACATGCATATACTCGAAATGTTGAGAACGTACCCTGGTTCAGCATCTCAATACCCTTGCCGAAAGAAGACCACGCTCTGCCAGCGGGAGAGTGCATGTGGCATGCGGCATGGATATCAGGACGCGCGCGGTGGATAGAAGAGTGGATGATGAAGCCAGCAGCGTTGACTTTGTGTGATGTAGGCTGCACCGGCCTACCAGTATGGTCAACGACCACAAGATCACTAGCCTTCATCTGGGCAAAGTGCTTCGCATAAGGATTAATCCAGAACCAGTCTGGGTTGACGGGATCCCTCAGGCTGATGTGACCAGAAGCGCCATCGGCCCATCCCAGACGTGCGAATGTGCGAAATGCAGCAGCCATGTGCTGCTTTGCCCATGTCCTCTCATCCTCCTTGTTCTCAAATTGAGGAATCTGGTGCAGACCTTCGGTCTTGCGGACGTTCCAGTTCAGAACTCCATCATCTGCTGAGCGAAGTTGGACCTCTGGCTGAGCCTGAGTGACGGTGGTAGTAGAGCTCATTTTGATAGTTTAGTTGTGATGGTAGTGAAATTGTCGAAGAGTCGAAGATCAAACAATATTGGTTGGACAGTAATTAGTGTATAGAGACGCAACGAGTCGGATTGCCTATCTTATCTTCCATCAGACTGCTTGACCATACTTAAATGGAAGCGAGCGTGGCTCGCTACCACCACTGGTACCAACGTTCCTTCAACAGGCTACATCGGAGGATCCCGTACAACCCATCGTCACTGCTGGCCGTAGACGGAAATCAATGATTATTCCCGGCTGATCACAGGACCGTTTGACTACAGGTCGACTTGAGGGGGTATCCCGCTTCGGCATTTGCCGTTTGGGCAGCGGCGCCACTTACACGGCGCTTTCGGCCTGGGCCGAACCTCGACCTCCGCTGCCGGAATGAGCCGCAACAGCTTTAGCGCGACCAATGAATCCCCGGCATCGGCACGATGTCTGCGTCTTCGGATTGAGACTCGATGTTATCAATTGCACATAAGCTAAGGATAGTCGTGTCGAAAGGACGCAATGTAGTAATCTACAAGCGAAATCATCCGGCTAGACCGACCCGAGAATGAACCATGGCTATCACGGCGACGAAAGAATCGGCAATCTTCCATCGTTCTTTGAGTAAAACGTACGATGTTGCGGCGGGCGGTGATGGCATCTACGTTGTACATGCCGATGGCTCCAAGACTCTAGATGGCTGTTGCGGCGCTGCCGTGTCGTGTCTTGGTCATAGCCATCCGGTCGTTATTGATGCCATCGTCCAACAAGCCAAGCAACTCTCTTTCGCACACACGTCAATATTTACGAGCTCGCCGGCCGAAGAGCTAGCATCACTCTTGATTGACATTTCCGATGGTGCGTTCAGCAATGTCATGTTTCTGAGCTCAGGTGAGTGACATGTGTCTCGAAAACGCTGAGCAATGCAGCCTCTGAGAGTAAGGTCACCAACGAAAAATATCCAGGCTCGGAAGCAATTGAGTCGGCAATAAAGCTAGCTCGCCAATATCACATCTCAAATAATGACCCAGAGCGCATCAACTTCATTTCAAGGAAGTACGCTTATCACGGCAACACATTGGGTGCGCTGTCGGCTGGCTACAACCCTCCGCGGCGACAAGCCTTCGAGCCGATGCTTTCACCTGCATTTCACCACGTGTCGCCATGCTTCTACTCCCGAGACGGCAAGCAGGGCGAAACAGAGTCTCAGTATGTCGAGCGATTGATCAAGGAGTACGAAGACATGTTCCAGAGTCTTGGCTCACAAACCGTGGCCGCGGTCATGATCGAGACCCTTTCCGGAGCAACGCTTGGTGCTGTGACTCCAGCTGAAGGCTATCTTCCTCGTCTTAGGGAAGTTTGCGACAAATACGGAGCTCTACTGCTTTTCGACGAAGTGATGTGTGGCATGGGCAGGACGGGAGACGTTCACGCGTGGCAATCGCTGGGCGGCCCTGCACCGGATCTCCAGACGATCGGCAAGGGATTAGGAGGCGGCTACCAACCCATCTCTGCCATTCTTGTTGGTGAGAAAGTTCACAAGGTTATCCAGGCGGCACAAACGGATCATCCATTCGTTAGTGGACATACTTACCAGGGCCATGCTATCGGCTGCGCTGCTGCCCTTGCAACCCAACAAGTCATTCAGCAGAATAATCTCCTGGGAAATGTGAAGGCCATGGGCGACATCATGGAACAGGACTTGTGCCAACAGTGTCCCGTGCTCAAGGAGGTCCGGGGCATGGGTCTGTTCAAGGCTGTGGAATTTGTGCCTCCAGATGGGTCGCCGATGGCTGGCGAGGTTGCGAAAAAGTGTCTGTCGAATGGCCTGGCAGTGTATTTGTGCTCACCAGCTACCGACTCGGTACTGTTTGCACCGCCTTTTATCATCAGTGAAGAGCAGGTGAGGGAGATGGTTGACATATTTGTGCGGTCTGTCCAGCAGGTCTTGAAAGGTCGAGCCTCTACATAATACATGACATTAATTTCCCAGCACTGTCGAAATATTGCGATGAGTGATGAAAGATTAGTCGGGCATGTAGGTGTCTGGTCCTCAAGAGCCGCGACGTCGATTGGTTGTCGCGACCAAATCACGAATATCGCAACCTTGGTAACACAGTCTCTCGGTTGGCGCCACACGTCTGAGTGTTTCGTCGAGCCAGAGACATTTGTCTCAACTTCACCGCTGTCATTATGGCGTCGCGAGTTGTGGCAGCTTCATCACGAGCTGGACGTAGACACTAGGAAGATGGCCATGTGAGACATGTCTCACGACGCCACATGACTTGCATAATCACGCGGATCTGTGCAGATTAGCTGGCGAATTATGCCCACAACGCATCGATGGCCTCCTAGAACGGTCGGGTCAGGAGTCCATCGGGAGAATTCTCAACCAGAAAGATCAGCTGAAACAGTGCACCAGTAGCATGGGTGCCGTAATAGACTTCGAACACCATCCGTGAAGTTGTGTTGAGCAGGTTGTCTGCACAAATCCACCGAGTCATTCACGCAATGAGTGCATGCGCCACGTTGCCGGCGTCTGCGCCACAATTGAAGTGGATGAGCGCACTTTCTCATCTCTTCTCCAACACCGCCCCTTGCGTTTACCAGAGCCCGGAAGCGCAAAGTCAATACAACGCATCAGAGAGGATCAGGACCGACATACGAGACAGTCGCACTTATGCATAAGACCATCAGCTGGTATCGTTCATGCTTAATGCTCCAAACTGCTGCTTCAGACAAATTTCGGGCACCTCCTGTCACAGGACGGTCTGTCAGGGGATCAACCTCATTTCGACTCCATCGCGGGGCTTGCTAGAGGCAAGTGCAAATACACTTCATGGGCACTGTGCTTTGTATTGGAAGGCGTGGAATTCCTCGCGTATCAGTGACGGCATAGACAGTGTGCACGTCAATTGCACTGTGACCCCCCTTTTGCCCTGGAAACAAATGTTTTGGCAGCGGTAAGGCACGCAGCAGAGGGGCTTTCCCCGCTAAAACGTGCCCCTAAGGAGCAGACGTCCCACACCAGAAGGAGGTGCCAGGCTGCCGGAAGGATTGATCACCGCAAGAACCGCACAGCTACTTGTTTTTAGTAGACGACTTAAATCTAATCGTGGTAATTTAGTGGTGAACCCTTGCTTTGTGCTGAGCCTAGTTCAAAGTCAAGGTCTCCCCGTGCCTGACAGGTCTCCCGGCTTTTCACGGCTGCGCACCCGCGTAGACTCTGTGCAGTGTATGGCGCTGTGCACAGCTGTGTGTATAGTGCTACTAGGAAGGGACCAGCGGTCGAGTTATGCCTGCCTGCATGCCTCACGATTTGCTAGCCCTCAAACCTCCATCCCTTTCTCTCCGGCTGCCACATTTCTTCTCGGAATTTGCTTCACTTAGTCCCTCCGTCTGCACCAGGTCTGCCCTCGCTCGCTTCCCACCACACGAGATCGTGCATGCAGCAAGCTGAGTACGACTAGTTTGCTGTTCCAGGTTCGAGGTTGGGCTGCTATCGAAAGAAAGAGGGTTGCCAGCTTCAGTGCCCACCAACCACCGCCATCGACCCGCCCCAGGGCCGCTATTTTTTTCTCCCGTCCCGCCCTCCTCGCTCCTGGCACAAACAATCCCGTCTGTCCACAGCTAGAGAGGTATTCTGCTGTCGTTCTTGTTGCCACCACCACCAGCCTCACCTCACCACACCTCACCCTCCATCCGTCCACCGCCTCCGTCCCGTTCTCCGACCTCGTTGGCCAATACACCTCGCTGGCTTCGTCCACTCACCGTCACCGGGAGCCTCGCCCTGCTCTTCCCTCCCAATCCGCCGCGTCACTTGCTCCCTCTCTCCAACGAGGTCATCCAGCAACACTGGCACTATTTGCCGGAGCCCTCCTGTCGACCCGCAGACTCAGCTACCCCGACTCGGTCGATTTTTGACGACCCTGCGCACGGTCAAAATACCCTCACGATTTACGCCTGCGACGACAAGCCACTGAAAGATAGTCAAATCGACTACATTCTGGCTGAAAAGAAAAAAGTCTTGCTTCTTATGACCTGACGATACCATCTTCCACGATTGCTGCAATATAAGTACCGCTGTTTGGATGTCACCAACTCAAAGCCTGGACAACCCATCTATACGAGACGACCGTGCGGCCTCCTTGTCGGTTGCCTAAGTCCTTCCGTACCCCTTTATACGTTCCTGTCCTTGTTTCAGCAACCGATATACGCGGCGACGCCTTCGAACTTCCGACTTCCTAGGCTCGCGTCTCGATCGCTCGATCATGTCGCAACAACCTCACGACCTCGGTTACCTCGACTATAACGCAGGCCAAAATCGCTCGCCGAGTTCCTCCAGGCCCCAATATGGCGGCTCTGCATTCGGTGCCGGCATGTCACTGCCTCGCCAAGCTCAGCGCCCCTTCGATGCTCCTCTAGGCTCCTCCGCTCTTTATCCCTCTGACCGTGTTCCTGGTGGCTACAACCACCGTGCGATGGACAACATGACTCCTACTGGCGGCATGCCGGGGTACATGATGGATCAGAATCAGCAAGCCTGGAACTACAACTCCTCTGGAGTGGCCACTGTTAACGGTGCTGTCAACGGCCCCGGGCGTCAACGGAGCATCAACCGCCGAGCTGCAATCCCACAGGTTAGTCTTTCCGAAGGGTCCTTGTTCTTGGAGAGGAAAGATGAATGCTGATTTGGATGTCATTCTAGAACTGGACCGACCACAACAACATGGGAATGCCAAATAACATGCAACAGTTTCCCGGCTCCATGAATGGGAACCACATGGGTAATGGCGGACTCCGCGTCGAGCACCCTGGCACCCATGGCTCACCTGCCGATATGCGTTCAAGTGCATCCGACTCCGAGCAACTCATCCCGACTGCCATCGTCATCAAGAATATTCCGTTTGCTGTCCGCAAAGAGATGCTCGCATCTTTGATGCTGGACATGGCTCTTCCTCAACCTTATGCGTTTAACTACCACTTTGACAACGGAGTTTTCCGCGGCTTAGCATTTGCGAATTTCCAATCTGCGGAAGACACTCGGATGGTTATCGATGCTATGAATGGCATGGATGTTCAGGGACGCAAACTTCGCGTTGAGTACAAGAAGATGCTACCCGAGGCTGAACGCGAGCGCATCGAGCGTGAGAAACGTGAGCGCCGTGGTCAGCTTGAGGAACAGCACAGAGGCCCCATGTTGCACCAACAAAGCTCGATTCAGTCCCTCAGCAGTGTTTCGCAGAGTCAGCAACGTGGAGGAGGAGGAGCACCCAGTGTCGCCAGTGTCGGCATTGGTGCCGTCTCACATCTGGGTTCGTAAACCTCGGTCAATGTGCACTTGCCCAGGAGTATCACTGACAATTTTGCGCAGGCGACGTGGATCTGAATGATCCTGTGACTCTAGAATACTACACCGAACTCGTCATGTTCCGAAGAGACGATTCACGCGAGATCTTGATCTTCCCTCCTGGTATCGCGCCAGAACATCGTCGCTCTATTCACATTCTCGCTCATCACATGGGACTAGAGCACCAGTCTATTGGCGAGGCCGATTCGCGACAGCTTACCGTGCTCAAGCGTACGCAGCCCTCTCCGACTGTGAATGCCCACAATGCGAGCGCGAACCCTTTGGACAAACACAATCGTGGTCTCAGCCGAGCAGCCACCTTTGATTTTGCGGCCGACCGGGACTCTCGAGCTGCTAGCAGCAACTATTCTCAGGTCATGGGTCGCCAAGGCCCTACGCTGGAGCTTCCTGGTAGCCCTGACGGTGCTGGCATTCCCAACAACCTGCGGGCTGCCAAGAGCTTTGCGGACCTCCGGTCTTTCACACCGAGCCCATCCCAAGCATCATCGAGCTATCTCACCCCTGGCACTGGGATGAGCATGGGCCCTGTGTCAACGGCGAGGTTCGGTGACTACATGGGAGCAGGCAACCAAGGGTCCATGCCCGGCAACCCTGGCACGCCAGGACCGAAAGGCGAGAACCCTCTCATCGGCGGTCTCAGCAACCTCAGCCTCGGCTCTTTCGAGTCGAACACATTGCAGGCTCAGCCTCGGAACGCCCCTGGTGCTATCGGCAGTCAGCGCCCCGGTGCGAGCACCAGCAATGTGAAAGGCGCCCCTGATCGTCAGCCCCGCGGCCCGGAATGGGAAAACCATGCAGGTTTTGGACCTCGCGGCCGTCAAAATGGACACATGCCTCGTGGTAGTGGTGAGTCGACCCCTGCCGGACCTAGGCAAGCACACGCCTGATCCAGTTCATAGACTCCTCCGACAATGGTGCCCGGGTGGCCACCAGCTCGACTAGCGCATCTCGGTACCACTGAAAGGACCCTGCCGCGGCTGGGCATGAACCCTGTCTTCGGAAGTGACGAATGATTGGTACGACGCGCCTCTACCAGCTTCTGGCGACTCTGCACCTCTCATCAGCCGAGATCGCAGGTTGCCTGTCTGCTGAAGACGAAAAACAAAACAAAACAAAACCTACGCACTTGTAATAATGGTTTCTTTGGCATTTTGACATCTTTTATCTACGGTATAACGATCCTGGAAAACGTACGCACATATTGGTTCCAAGGGTTCTTACGACTTGAATGCGGATATCACACGGACGGGGCAACCCTACGATTTGATGGACCGACACGGGCAATACCCCTTGTTCGAAATGAAGATGAGACACGACAGAGTAGTTGATGGGGAAGAAGCAAGAAAGAGTGGTGAATTGGACCGTGTAGCAATATTTATCAACACGATGGGACACATCACAAAGGACCAGACACATCTCATCCTGCGCTGCCCAGATGTGCTTGGATGTATCTCGACATGATCCACGACCAAATAACGATGACGAACGCGATGCACGAGAAACTTTCCCGATGGATGAATGCAGTTGCGCTGGCGAAGGTCTTGACTCGGTTTCTCACGTCTGTAGCATGCGATCGAAAGATGCGTGCTACAGGTAAGAAAGTATCGGAGGCCAGACCATCGCAGCGAACAACTGCACGCCCAGGCTATGACCGTGATGACCACATCGGAGTGCAGCCATGCTGCATGATGTAGCGGCTGATAGAAAAGTCTGGGGAAGAGGTGGAAAAGTAGGAGGAAGCCTGCCGATTAGTTAATTGTTCATTTGTGCTTTTGCGTCCATGTTGAAGAAACGATGGTAAATCTTTGCTACTTGTTAGCGTACCCTTGTGTGCTGCTGCCTCATGTTGCTCAGGTTGGGTGGTTGAGTTTGTGATTATGCGAAAGGGACAAATATCGCAGTCCTGTTGAGATAATGAATGAGATTCTGCTTGAGTGCGTGTTCAAACGTTGCCTTCTTAACCCTTGCTTTCCTTTCCTCTTTACAATACTTGAGAAATCTTCACAGTACAATTCAGATGGTGATCACGAGAGAAGTGGTTTCGCCATTTCTGACCAGTCATCATTCACAAACGGCATCACAAAAGGGCAGACATAGGAGGCATTGATACTTCATAATATTCACGAGTTCATGAGCTATCTAGGTACATTAATCGTCCAAAACCATGGAAATCAGAAAATCGCAAGTTTCCAGAATAGGCTCGCTTGCAATGAGTGACATGATAACAATCTCGGAGACAGAACACCTTGCAATCTGACATATACGCCCAGTCTCCTCGGAACATCGCTGACGCTCAGAGCTCGTCCATGTCATCTTCAACCTTGACGGCTTCGAAAGCGACCTCTTCGACATCAGGCTGTGCGTCATCCTCCACCGATGAGTCCTCGACAAACTCGTTGTCGGGTGCTGCGGAAGCTTCTGGCTCGACATAGGCCTCAGACTCGACACCAGGATCTGACTCAAGCGCAGACGGTGATTCGACGGCTGTAAAGGTCTGCGTGACTGTGGCGGTCTCAACAGCAGTCTCGGTCACGGTCTCCACAACGCGAACAACTTCTCGCAAGACGCTGACACTCGCAGTATCAGTCTGGCTGGAAGAGCAAGGATCAAGTGAGCCCTCGTCAGGGACAGACTCGACCGGTTGCTCAACACTCTCGACGGAAGCCTGCACTGGTTCTTCCACAACAGAAGCAGTCTGCTCCAATACAACAGTCGGAACCTCCTGGGTGGTCACTGCAGCCTCTCTCCTCTCGACCAGTCTCTCGATATCCCGTGCCGCATCAAGACTGCTGGTGCGGGTTGCCCCGGTGTTCATAGCCAGCCAAGCAACCAGAAGTCCCATCACAAGAATCACCACATTTTTCCGGTCTTGCATCAGAACACGCACAGACTCGAGGAGGAGTTCGGGCAGCGAAGCGCTCTTATATGCTTGTGCTGCGCGTGTACGCTCCTGCCGCCGTTCGAACGCTCCAACTGAAGGAGAAGCGGGTGATGCGTGAGGAGTGAAGTCTGGGTCAGGAGAGTCCGGGCCAGGGTGTGTGGCGGGAGTCTCTCCGTAGATCTCACGAAGACGCTCCTCATCGCGCAAACGACGAGCTTCCTCGGCGGTGGGTGGAGGAATCTCTGGCTCTGCAGCGTGAGTGGGAACGGTCTCTTCCTCGGGCATCGGAGGCTCCTCGAGGTAGCTCTGCTCTTCCTCTACCTCCAGGTGCTCCTCTGGGTGCCCGTAATCTGGCTCCTCGGCAATCGATCGCCTGAGCTCCACGGCATGCTCCTCGTCCAGTCTCCGCTCCTGCTCCGCCTGGAGCCTCGACAGCTCATGCTGCACGCCGAGCTCTACCAGCGGCTCGATTTCGACATCGACTCGCTCCATCTCCTTCCAGCAAGTGTCCCAGGCGCCAGCCTTCATAAGACCATTGCTTGCATACACCTTGACGCGGAAGACCTTGTCGGCGCCCAGAGCGTCGAAGCGGATGTCACAGCGGCAAGTAGTGCACCAGTGCGTCTTGCCGCCAGGAGTGTGAACCACAAAGTTCGCATCTTCATCCTCGAACTCTTCGTCACTCATGTCATCAAGCATGTCCATCTCATTGGCGGGGCCGAGGTAGTGTCCGCACTCCAAGATCCTGGCTCTTCGTCTCATTGGCAGCTCGAGAGCCTCAAGTAACCGCTCCTCCAGCACCTCGTAGTCGTTCTGGGGATGCGGCAGAAGAATGCCTCTCTCACAAGTGGTGTCGCCCATGCGATCCTGCAACTGTCTCCAAGCATCCCTGAGATTCTTTCCGTCGGGACTGAGCTCACTGTCCGCTGCTTCGTCGAGGACATCGGCCCAGCCCCAACGCAATGGAAGGAGTGTAACATGCAGTAAGACCAACGGAGGCGTGGTCTTTCTGAAGCGGGGCGGTGTCTTCTTGGGAGAGTACTGGGCAGAAACGCCGGGTGAGCCAAGTCGGGAGACTGTTGGCAGGGGTGTGCGACGACTTGAGCGCGGTGATCCAAAGACAGAGGCAGGTGGTGAGGACATCTGGATTGCCTTGACTGATGATGGTGATCTGAATGCTGGACGAGGCGTCCCACGCATGGTTGGAATGAAGTCTTCTTCGTCTTCCTCGTACTGAGAAAAGCCCGAAACACCAGACATTCCGGACATTCGAGGCGATCTGGTCCTTGACCGGCGGGTCACATTCTCATGCATCTTCCGAATATCCGCATCGGAAGCAGCAGCATCAGAAGCCGAACCGACAGAGTCTCTGGGGCTGTGATCACTGAAAACATCATCTTCGTCCTCGTGGTGAGAGCTACTGTCCGCACCTTCGTCAGCAGGACGGGCCTCACCCTCGTCTGCCTCCTGCTGCTCAGCCGCTCCCTCCGAAGATCGACGGCTCTCAGTCATGCTATAAGCATCTGAGATCCTGGTCCTCTCGACCGTCTCGGTCTCTGAGATGAAACTGGCATCATCCTCACCGATACTCTGGAGATCTTGGCCCAATTCTATTTGAGCAACAATGTCGCGGGCAGCAGCGTGGATAAGGGCTTCTGTGCGTCCCGAGGCACGGCGTGGTGACATTGCTTCGGATGTGGTTGACTGGTGAGAGTCTCTGCGGGAAATTGGTTCGGGAGTTTTCAAACGGCTCTCTTGAGCGACGTCGTCTTCGGTTGTGAGAATATCTTCTACTTCCACTTCCTGTCCCTCATCTTCGAGGAGGCTCTCGCCTTCAACAGATTGGATAACATCTTCGGCAGGTCCATCTTGATCAGAAATTACGGAAGCTTCATGGTCTGTTGTGGAAAGAATTGAGTCCTCTGCATGGCCGTCTTCGTATGCATGGTCGTCATTCTCTGTCAGACCGTCGCCGGAGATTATCGATTGATCCTGAGTTGGAGTCTTGTCGTTATCTTCTGCAGCATCCGGCGTGCTCAACGCAGATGTCCTCCTGCTTTGTGCTGGGTTGATAGTTTGTTCATCCTTTTCGGGTTCGTTTGCTAGCTCAAGTGGTGTCTCCGGCTCCAGGGCTTGGTCAAGATGCTCGCGGATCTGGTTCTCCAGCTCCTCAATAGCATCAGCCTGGCTAGGGCCCTCCTCGGGAAGACTCTCCCTGCCAGTCATATCTTCGTAGTCCTCGGCGTCGTCTCGGGGTGCGCTCAGGCAAGATGGGTCCACGTGTATTTCGAAATCAACTTCTTCGGGCTTTGGCCTTCGGGGCATTTGCGTAGTCGGGTATCTTTGTGAACGGTGCGGAAGGGAGAAGAAGTCGAGGAGGCAAACAAGCTGCAAATGCTCAGAATGCTTGCATAAACAAACAACGGGTATAACGAGGTGGCAAAATTATAGAAAGTGTGCCTTGTGACAGGATGGCTCGGGTAACAGGGAAGTCAATTATCGGGACGTGTGACGTGGTGCTTCGCTGGTAGGTGAAGGCGGTAGTGGTTGGTGGTTGAGGTGGGCAACCAGCGCTGAGGCGGCTTTGTTTACGTTGGTTGCTGGGCTACGTAGCGCTGCGAGGATCCCTGCTCCTGGTCTGTTCACCGTAAGTTGCACGACGAGCGACGATCAATTGATTGCTCTCAACTTCGGATGAAATCAAACGTTGCTTTTCGCTTTCTCAGTCTCATCCTGGTCGATGAATCGCAAGTCAGAATTCGTGGGGTCCGAAGTATGCTCATCCGAGACCTGGGGTCAATGCCGCATTCCAGCTTCTCCCACATACCAGCGACGACCACACAAGGGCACACGAAGACCGTCGCAGGTTGCAAGTCCATTGGTCACGGCAGCTCAACACTTTTGTGAACGAAGAGAGAGTGTGGGTTTGCCATTCAAGATAATATGTTACAGCATAATGTAGGTGATTCGAGCAGCATCCGTCTTTGGGGGCCTCGTATGTCCACCCGTGCTTCGCGTATACTTCCTTGAGCAGTGCGATTGCTGGATCAAATGCTCTGGCTTTCATCTCTGGAGGAATCACCACTTCAGGCACTGTAAATTGTCAGTTCAAATAGTTGGATGCCCGGCAATATGCGAAGACTCACGTTCCAGATATCCGTGAAAGGCTTCTTCCTCGTCCACCACTTGCAACCACTCTTCATCACCGTCCGAATTTCTCCCCAACTTTACATGCTGTTCTCTCATACTCTGCACAAACTCCATCTGTTCTGCTACCAAAATGTCGACCATGGGTACCACCATCAACATCCGATCAGGCATCGTCTCCCTCTTCGCAAGGACCGGACTCAATCTTGGATCGTCCAAGTGATCCTTCCTTGCCATTGCCGGATACGAGTCAAATAAAGGCATCAACCACCTCATCGGATCTGACTTGGGACTGGGCATCTTTTCCGGCCTCGGCTTTTGCCAAGGGCTGATCCGCTGATCAACGACCGCGTAGAAAGTAATAGCAGCTTTGAGAGCAGTTGGAGCTGATCCGTGACATTCTGGCCTCTGCGTCGCTGCAAGAGCCAAGTTTCCCCCAGCTGATGAGCCGCTGATAGTCATCAGAGTTGGATCAGCGCCCCAGCGACTCTCTGCATTCTTGCGCAGCCATTGCAGAGTCCGATCTACGTCGTCAATGGCGGCAGGGAACGCGTGCTCAGGCGCGAAGCGGTAAGTGATGCTCACAATAACAGCGCCAGTCTCTCTAGCGACACGATCATCGAAAGGAGTAAAGTTCTCTGGTAAACCGCCTATGAAAGCGCCCCCGTGGATGTCGACGTGAAGCGGTCTCAGCTTTCTCCCACTATCCGCCTGGTTGTCCCCGGACTTGAACACCAGAACTCGCACGAATGAGCCATTTGGTCCGACAGGAATGAACTCGACTGTGAAAGGTCTCGAAGAGATATAGGGAATCTTGTGAATCGAGTATGTCAGGAACAGAATCGGTTGTAGGAGGAGTAGACGCCAACGGTGGGACCACGATATGCGTGGGTTGAAGAGCGCGACGAGAACAGGACGGAACAAAGTCCGTGCACCATGCAAGATGCTGAAAATCATTTTCTGCTGCTGTTAAGGACTTACTTGTTGAGTTTGATTTCCATCAGGTATGTTTCTGATGGCGAGGCGGAAAGTTTTGAGATGTGCAATTGATGTCTTACCTGAGGCAGAGGCCAAGGCCGCCGTCTGTCATCTGCGGCTGAACATCACGCCGGCCATCCACCGTTTTCACTCAGTTGCCGAAGTCGATCAAGACGCATTTGCAATCATTATTGCGACGTCATGGGTTACCAATTTTCTAGACACTATTGATATGAAAAACTACAGCGATGTATGCTACTTCGCATCGGCCCTGAATCTGCTGTGCATTTGACTCGCGATACGAGGGATACGAAGTCCCTCTTTCTGGACACCACCAGACAACAGTTGTATTTCTCTGGTCAAATCAAGCATCTAGCAAGTCAATTTGCCAAAAGTGTAGATCTGTGAGAACACAATTGATCCCATTGACAACCTTGAGTTTCACAAAAGCAACGGCCCCGGTGTAGATCTCCCTTCCTCTCCACAAGGCTCAAACACTCGCCCCGGCCCGCTGGGATTCGATCACCAAAACCCTGACCGACTGTCGATCAACTTCCGCATTCTCACATCGTCGAAATCGTCTAAAGCAAGCCACCGCGTTCCCTAGCTCAAACCTCAGATTCAACCCATTCAGCCTTGTCAATCGCTCCCAACATTTCGGGACTGCTTTTACGAGCGGGTAATGCTTCGAGGCTATAGACGGGTAGCTCGCGCACGCTATCGGTGGTTGACGGGAGGGGCGATCAAAAGGCTGAACTATTGCTTTTTTCTGGGGAGGCGAGCATTCCAGTCACACGTGCGATGCGATGGGCGGCGGGAGTGGCTTATGCGATGGTTCGCGATGGCGCTTTTAGGGGAAACGGTCGCTAGTTCAAGCCACCAATGTTCCATCTACAACGACAACTTCGATACAACGAACTCTCTCATGGTTTCATCTTTTAACACCAGGCACATGGTTCACAATAAGGCTTTTAGGTAGGTAGGGAGAATGAAAGAGTAGCATGGTCATGGCGAGAAAACGAGTCTCGGATCTTGTCTTGAGCACTGTATGATGATTTGTATGTTCATTCCATATTCATATCCCATGCAACATTAAGGCAGATGCTTGATCCTCTTCAGATGTCCCTCGATGCAACGAGCAGGCGGAAACCCAAGACCGGAGGGCAGGTTACATATACACAATTCAATACCCTCCAAATCCAACAGACGAGCTCAACCTCAACTCGTAAGAAAGAGCACCTTCAGGTAGGTGTCAAAGCGAAGATCATTCCTCTCATTTTGTCTTGCCAGTAACTCTTCTTTCCCTCTACCACTCTCAAAACTCGCAAACCACCCGGTCAACGGAGCGAAACGTTTACAGGTCCTCGCAGTAGTCCTCGGTGACGGTGGAGGTAACGGTGGAGGTAGGGGTGGGAGCAGTGGAGGTGGTGGCGGTGATGCCCCAGCAAGAGCAGGCGGCGGCGTAGTCCTCGGGGGAAGCGCAGTTCTTGATGTAGGTGGGGATGACCTTGTCGTCGCGCTGCTCGAGGGGCTGGACGTTGCGCTTGAACTTGGCGGGCTCATCGGCATCGACGGTGATGGTCACGGTGGTGGTGCTGTGAGTTTATGTTAGCAATGGTTCTTTCATATTGAGGCTATCCTCTCTCGAGCATGATCCTCGTCAACGGGTGAAAACATACACAGCCTCGGGGGTGACGGTGGTAGCCTGGAAGCTGGAGCAGTCGGCCTTGCGGGTAGCGCTGGGGAGGAGGTGACCACCAGTACCGGTGACGGCACGGTTGCAGTTGTTTCCGTGGCAGCCATCACGCATCTCAACGGCACCAGCCATGGCCATGGCGGCGAGGGACAGGATAGCGAAGACCTTCATCGTGACTGTGGGTTGTTCTTGTCTTTGTGTGAGAAAGAGAAGTTTGTTGAAGTTGAAGTTGGAAGCAAGTCGACGATGGAAAAGTTACTGGCTTGAGAGGGATGGAGAGAGAAGAGAGAGGAGAGGAGAGGGAGCAGAGGAACGGGATGGTAGCATTGCAGGGTGCTATATATGAATTGAATCTCGCCCGGGGGGAACCGACTAGACTGCGAGTGAGAGCAATACATCCGCGAGCAAGCAGTACACCAGAGCTAGCAAGCGGCGTACACACGCCCAGGATCCCCTCTACTTTCTCACCTGCCTGTACTGGGGTATCTGCCAAGCAAGCGAGAGAGGAGACGGTGCAGCGGATGGCGGATGGCGGACGTCGAGGATAATACTGGATAAGGTACGGACTGGGGACCGGGGTGTGCGCGGTTGCATCGTGGTGGTGTGCCTCGCGAACCTGCTCTGGAGTCTTCTCACTCTCCCACTCTACTTCCGGGCCTCAGTATCGACAGCAACAGGCGAAAGTGAGCCACCGACCAACCGTCGAGCCCACTCGGGACATGCAGCCGAGAGCTGGGTGGCGGTGGTTCCTGCGGAGTCAAATCCAAGGTTCGCTCAACCATCCTGGTCACCATGGTGGCACGCATTGGCCGAGTAGGGACAAGCGAGCAGGGCCAGGGTGCGCACGCACGGTAGAAACAGAGCATCTCTGCTGATGGAAGTCGGAGCGACAAGATGAAAAGGTACCAGGGTTTCCCAGGGCGTGGGTCTTCACTGGACGAACCCTTGACCTGCCTCATGCGGTTGATGCGGCCTGTGATAGGCGGGGATTGGCAGAGCAGCGAGACGGTCTTTTGTCCAAGCGGCGAGATCCAGGCAGCCCAGCCAAAGGCCACTGGCAAGAGCTACAGTGGGTGTGTGTGGGCGGCTCTATCCAGTAAATACCCCTGGCACCAACCCCCGGTCCGTCGCTGTTAGTGTCCGCGCCGCACTTTATTAGGGTTAACCATACACTTGACTTGACCCGCCCTAACAGCTCGACACAACACAAAGTGGGTTCATTTCCCACCCACAATCTGCAGACATGCACAGCCCAGGCGAATTGCCCAAGACAGAGGAAACGATGCCTGCACTGAACCTCGTCCCAGTAATTGAAGTGCACACTATTTACACGCGCTAACAGGGGAGTCCCGCTCGACCTGCTGTTTTTACTCTGTCCCTCGGTCGCTCTCTTGCCTGATGAACCCTTTTCCCCATTGATAAGCGGGCCGGCTTTGCAGCCCTTGCGAGAGCTCGTGGGCGTAAACAAGGAACCTCATACGCTGGAGCTCGCTGGGTCGCCCAGAGAAACGTGGGCAGAAGAAGATCATTTTTGGAGACTCGATTGCTTGCTTGCTTGCTTTTACTGGGGAAGATGAGTGATAATTTGAGATTGGATCTGACTGATAGCGATACAGGCCATGATGAACTGCAAGGGTCGAATGTTGCCGGATTCTTTGCCAGGCGATACGTCGCCTAGAAGCGAGGCAATTCAGACCGGGATCGCTGTTCGTACATGCTGCTGAAAGATAAACCAGCGCAATAACAAAGTACCTCCTCATACGTTACAATCCATGAGCGAGCAGTACTCTCGCTGCCCAGCCGGAATACGCACCACCAACCCAGGCAAATAAACTCACACACGCCCCCGTGCAAGTCCTGCAGCTCACTAACCTCTCTTTGTACCATTTTGCCTCCCCCCCGGCCAGGAACCGCAAATCGCCGCATTCTGCCTGCCCGGAATTATCTAGTACACTTCGGCAGCCAAGCGCGCGAGCTTTCCCAGTGTAGGAGGAGCAACGTCGGTCAAGACAAGCAAAGCAAGCTATCCGTACGAGTACCAATCTCGCATTGGAAAGAAAGGCGGGGAAAGATTACACGATGGGAAGCTTTTGGAGCAGCTCTTTGGGTTGCCCTGCTGCAGAAGAGGGGAAGATCGGGGTGAATCTACGAATTGGCGGATTCTTCCCGGGCGGTGGTTGAGACATTGCCGATCTGGGAGCAGCGATCCGGGCCATGACAGTTCTGCGCTGGAACCCTTCGACTCGATACGCCTTTACATGCGCTGTACGATAGCGCACTGTGAGCAATTCGGACGTTCCGTCGGCTTTAGTTCTGTGCCACCCGTCATTGTACGAGCACAGACGTACGAACGAACAAGCCACTGCCACGCGCGGCCACGGGTCGGACACAAGGCCAGCCACGGCCGTGGAGAGAGCGGGCTAACTAAGCCCGAGAGAGCAGCCAAGCTTTCACGGAGGGAAGCCCAGCGGTCTGTGGCTTTTCTATAATTTGTCAGTGACGATTGAGAGTCTAATAGTGAGGCTGGTGGGAGCTCGCGGCCTGCAACTCGCATGCACTGCGTATTGGTGAGATTGGCAGTATACTGCTCACAGAGCTGTTTATTCAGTGGCTGTATCCGGGGTGCATCTCTGCCAGACGCCCAGCCCACATTCAGCCGGGCACCCGGGGAACAAGCTCACGTCCTGATCTGACTGTCCCGTCGCCTGAAGGGTGTCATTGCTAGCAAAGTCAAGCATCAAGAAGCTCCAGCATAAGTTGATCGTGTTGATGCATAGATTTTGCCCGAGATGCATAATTAAGGTTTTCCTCGTGGCATTCTCATCGCTTTGGTGACATTCTCCCCGAGCAAAGGCTGAGCAATTGAGGCAATGGCCCTGAGCGCTGATCCGCGGGTTGCGGTCATGCGATGAATGACATTACCTTTGCATTTCAATAGTCGCGCGAAGGAGAGCTGACGACGGTGAAGAGGCTGATGTTTTGGCAGCGTGGACAATGACAGGCGTATCCGGATGTGCATTTGCGATGCTTGAAGTCTGGTACGCCATCCTCACATGCGCGCGATATCCGTTTTCTGATAGCCTCCGCGTATGCATCGCGTTGAACAAAGATGTGCAATTGAACGTGAGCATGGATGATTAGTCCAATTCAGCTGCCAATTCGTTCTAGACGCCACATCCCAGGCTTGAACACGACCAGGACAATTGACACAGGGTTCATGTCAGCAATAGCCTTGAACAGGTCGAAACTGTCGATCTTGCTAATCCCGTCCGTCTGCCCAGGCATTTCCTTCGATAATCATCCTCAGCTTAAGCTTAATCACGAGTAAGCAGGTAATAGTTGTAGCATGAACCCTCATCCCAGGCCAAAATGCGTCACCGAGCAACAAGTTCCAAGCTATCCAACTTATCATTAGCATCTTGAACTATCCATAACTAAGACATACAAGCAGCCCAAGGATCAAGGCACCTGCTCCATTCGGTCCTCATCGACCATCCTATCGTGGAAAATGCCCGTGCCAGCCTTAGAAAGGAACCAGTGAGAACAAAGGGCCCCCTACTCCACCCTCCTCCTCATCATGTTTAACACCCTCGCACCGTCGCTCTTCTCTAGCTCCACTCCATCTCTTCAGCCCTTGACCCGATCAGGCAGGCTGGGAAGAAGGCCCTCCGATGGGGGCGTTTGCTTTGGGGGTTTTTGAGCTTGGCGCGCGCTACCAGAAGCTCGTTCGGGCGCACGTGGCTGGGGAGGAGAGCACGTTTCTCTTGTCTTCATTTCGTAGATGCTATCTAGGGTTCTTTGGAAGGCATTGAGATATTGGTTTCTTTGCTAGGTGTTTGCGGTATTAGTTCGCGTGCCTTGGTCGGTGAACGAAATCGATTAGAATGAGTTGAGAAACGAGCCATTAGAGGAAAGATCCTTGTCATGGTCAGCGACACGTGGGCGAGAGCTGAATCAAGTCATGGGCATGTTCGATAGCGTCGATTTCTGAGCTCACACGTTACTCACATGGAGGCTTATTTCCATCTCAAGAGTCAATGCATTGTTCCTCGGCTCAGCGACGGACCCGAAAGTTGTTCGGCCGTTGTATCGCTCATCCATGGCTCGCCAGGTACCATCTGACAATCTCATGCTCCTGTCCTCAGCTTCTACTCTATCTCGCATCGTCAGTCAACCCTTCAGAAAGCTTGGTCTTACATCCCGCTGCAACATTGCGTCCCGGCCTACCGAACCGTCCTCCGGCTTGTCACCACCACAACCATTTTCTACAAACATTTGACAGCACCCTTCTCATCTCCGACGAGCCACTTCATTCAGTTGTGCGCAGGTATCCCAAGGCCCAGGCCGCCGTGGCAGTCTCACCGAAAGTAACTTTTAATATATCGAAGCCCACTACAGTGCATCCGCGCGAAGTAACCCGGGCCGTTGCCCATCCATTTACTCTTGGTTCTCCACGGGCAACGATGGCATGCAGGTTAACCCCAAGAAATCACCCTCGAACGAATATATGAAGTGGCGTCACGGAAGAATTGTCCCCATCACCGATAATCTGGACTGCTGCTGCTCAATCGAGGCTTGGTATTGGCTCTCCCACTTCTCCGACTCTCAAGCCGTCTTAATCCAGCTATCCTGAGGAGCAACGCTTCAATGACCAGGCCCGCAGTCCTCTTGTTCTTTTCGCATGGCATTGACACGAGCTTGATGACATCGTTCGCTTCGGAGCTCCAAAGTCGTCCATTGCCGATCAAGCCTCTCGCTTCGCGCTGAACCCTGCCGGCATCGCTACAATTTCACCCTCAAAGCATCTCTCCCGCTGTATTTTACCGGCACCTTTCCTGTTTAGCTGATGCTCGACGCCTTTCTGCCAGTACAACCTCAAAGCTTCCCCGCAGATTCATCCGGTTGAATTGCTCCCCCGTAGGAGCATGTCTTGATTGCCTCGTTCGCCGTAATGATACACCCCCAGTATTCTTCTTGTGCGGACGTATTGCTTCTCCGCATTCTGTCGGTTCCCCGCCTCCTCGTCTTTCGCCTCCCGTCAATATATGTAGCCCCAACGCGGATCATGACCGATATCTCCAGCCGGCTGTTGAGCTGTATTGAGAGCTTGGCTAAGCAGGACAGCCGTTTGGCGAGCCAATGAGGCGCTGACCAGCATTACGGCTATGATGACCTCTCGAGCCATATGAAGCGTTCATTATCGTCTCCGCATCATCTCGTAAGCTTTCCCCGCACAGATTGCTAGGCTATATCCCTCTTGTCATCGGCCGGTCGTCCGGAGTATTGTAGACAAGTTTTACGACAGTTCAAGCGTCGGGCGCAGTAGCGTTCAGGGTAATAGACTGGCTCAGGCATGCTGGTAGCGACCTCACTTCCCGTCTCAGAGGCTTAACAATATGAGCAATGGAAGCAAGACGCATATCAGACGATTGCATCGAAGGTGCTGGTACAAGATGAGCAAGTAGGCTTCGAATGGCTTGCAGCTTCTTGGGCGGCTCTGAGCAATAGCTCACGAGCTTTCTATATTTGTGCGCAAAGGACAACCCGTGGCAGGACGAGTGACTTTATATGCAGTCTCGTGTATTTGCTGCATAGCATTGCGAGAACCGGGCATTAACTCCAGTCCCATAGTTTGTTCATTGCCAAAAGCTTTGTTTTGACGCTGCCAAACCTTCCAAAACCTCGTCAACGCCGTAACGCTTGCAATGTCATGGTACAGAGCTTTCGCCGTTGATGCTGAACAAAATATCTCAAAGGTGAACAATCTTGCCTCCCGTCGTGTACCTGCGGCATCTCCCTCATCCATGATGTCTGTCCGTTTCCGCTCCATCACTGAGCCAGTCGCTATCGCTCAACTCCCCTTCTGCACCGCGGGTACGTGGACGATGAGCTGTCTGTCCCGCCATGCGATCTGTAGGCCCATGGAAACCGTGAATCTCTTCGCTAACAACCCCAAGCATATTTGGTGAAGGGGCTCCGTCCGCTCGATTTATAGACCTTGCGTCGCTTCGTCTCCGTTGACTTGACAGTGGCGGCCGAGATGTCGTGGTCATCCCAGTGCCACTACCACTAGATCTACGGCGTTCTTCAAGTGGCGATGTAGTGGTCGGTGATCCGACCAGCTCTGCCACATAAGGTCTGCTCTCGAGTTCCGTGACGACAACGCCATTTGCCGTGGCTACGACATCGTCTGGCGGATCGGATCCATTGCTCCAGCTCCGGAGATGTTGGTAACTTGCGGTCTGTTGCGAATCTGCGCTAACTCTGTAATTGGGCACTGTGGTCCCTGAACCTTGACTATTCCGGCCGTTCCTGTTTGGAGCTGGATCGAAATAACTGACTACATTGCCAGCTGCATCAATACTCGTATGTCTGCTGCTGTTTCCAGGTGTGCCTTGTTGGTACCCCCCGGCGAAGCTGCTTGGTGTAGGGTTTGTCGAACTTGGATCAGGGCTACTCTGTCCAAATTGAGTATGGGGCTCGGTCGAATCGTGGCGCACGTACGACGGCTGGGGAGACATCATAAGAGGATCGACACTGAGGGCGTCGATCTCGGAATCCGTGGGTCGTACTTGACGCATGACTGGCCGTGATTTTAGCGCGTCCGATTGCTTCGACCCATTGCTGTTGCTGAGGACTGCGACAGCCGTGTTCAGTCTGCGAATGATGAAAAAGGCTGCGACAAGGATGAGAATGAGGAAAATCACAGCCCCAGCAACGATGCCCCCGAGTTGAGCCTGAGTCAAGCCGCCGCCGCTTCCGCCACCGTCTTCATCACCGTCGTCCCCATCCGGTATCACAGTGGGTGAGACCTTCGCTGTTGCTGACGGGAAGTATTTGAACACAGCCTGGTCGTCTTCCTCCATTATGTCGACTGTGGCAGCGGCAGTTGGACGGGTGGGTGACCGGGTGATCGTCGATGTTGACTTTACTACCGTCTCCTCGCCATTCCGCGTTGTAGTCACATCGACTACGCTAGTGATGGTTGATGCTTCAGTTGAGTAGCATTTGTTCTTTCCACAAGCCATGCCGTTCGGACAGCAGCCGTAGTCGTCGGATGATGGACACAGATATTGGCTCGCAGGACAGCCGAAGGTATATGCTGAGCCAGATGGGGGCAGGCACCTATCGGCAGTGTCGCACGCCCATCCATCAGGACAACAGCTACCTAAGAAGTGTCAGTTCTGAACGAGCAAGCCAAAGAGGCTATTTCGAGATGTCTGAGCCCAGGAAAGCGAAAGGAACCGGAACGTACCTCCGTGAATCGCCGCGCAAGGGTACCAGCCAACCAGTGTACCGCAAGTCGACGGTGCTTTCGAAGTAGAATAACAACTGTCGGTGCCACATGAGAAGTTCTCCGGACAACAGCCACCTGATGCACTAGACGGGCACAGCTTCAGCCCAGTGCCACAAACTCTCTCTTCTTGTCGAGCATTCAAGACCGCTGGTGCTGTGACATGAGCTCTTCTCTCGTCTTCGAACTCGTGCGCTCTTGCCAGCTGCTTGATGTCCATAGCGGCCGTGGCAGTGACACCCAGTCCGAGCACCAGCCTCACCGTGCGAGGTAGTCCTCTTATACACCTCATGACCGGAAGTCGTCGTTGTCCCCTTGACAACTCTTTTGCAATGGGGGCTCAGACGCGATCGCTGAGCGTGCAGTCTGTTTGATCGTGACCACCGTGGCGGCCGTGCAATGATATAAGGTCACCCTCAATGTCAGGGTTTTGCGTATTTCGTATGCTGATTGAGGGCAGTTGGCTTCTCGTAGATCGACTTTGTGCGACAATTGGTCGCCAGCAGCGTGCTCATTTGTCACGCTCGGCCGGATGTCAGCATTTGTGCCGGGGTCTGTTGTCTCCGCGCCTCTGTTGTTGACAGGTCCTAGCCAAGGCGCATCAACCCTTTCCTGGTCGTTCTTTCGATTTGAAAGAGCCGAAAATTCGAGGGACTCGCCGGTAATGAAAGACTGAAGAGACCACAGCTCCTCGCGACACAACTGATGCGATGGGTGAGAGCCTGATATGCGGCTGTCGTGCGAGCTCGGGGACACCGCAAATGTGCGGCGGGGGGCACCGGACTCAAGCTGAATGGAAATCTGAGCTTCTGCATATGCGATCGTCGGCCGTACATATTAACAGAGACGCTCGATGCAACACACCCGTGGCATGATTGGCTGCATTTGCATTATGCCCCCAACTCATCCCACCCACGAGCATGTGAGACTGCAGGAGCCTGGCCGTTGGCAGGCGAGGGTTGCTGCGGTGCGTAGCGAGCTTACGGGCATGAGTTCGATTGCGCCGATTCAAACGGCGAGTCGACAGCCATTTGTGGGATCCCAAGCATTTTGGAGGGTCTTGACCGTTGGTGTTCAACTCGGTTGCGCAACCCTTGTCTGTCATCCCAGGGACGGAACTTCCTCTCTACCATCAAACCAAAGCCCATTGCTACCCATTCTAGAACAATGGCCGTTATCGACACGTGTTGGTCGGTGCAAATACCCCTATTGTCCGCCCGTCCTGCGTTCTTGAAGTGTGTGCCGCAGGTATGCTAGAATCCCAGTTCGGTGCCACAGGCCGCAGCCACGAACAGACCCTGGCGATAATCGCGGTTGTGGCTTGCCCCATCTTGAGTCCAGACCCGGTCCTGTAAGCAGAATCTAGGGTCTGGTGGAATGATCCCTTTCTGCAGGCGCTTCCTTGCATGTTGCGATACAGCATGCGGACCCGGGTGCTCGGGCCAAGTTGCGTTGCAAAGATCCTTATTGTTTGACCTTGTCAGCATGGCGTCGTGACACCCCACACAAATCGACAATAAGATACAAGATGTTGCCTCGGAATGTCAAGACACGATGTGGGATAGATACTCCGGGCGCGTTCCGCGATGCATCAACGATCTCCATCCATCTTGTCGACAGGTGACAAATGCGCTTGACCAAGTGAACGATGACAACTTGGGCATGCTACTGATGCTGGCTCATGGCAGTACCAGCAGAAGCGATGGGCGAGCTCGGCCTCCGAATAACATGGTCAACAATACAGACTGTGACAGTAAGGACGTAAAGGTACTTTTGACAAGACAAACGGACTTTTTTGACATGACAGTGGGCAACGACAAAGGGCCAGCCAGACTGGAAAGGAAGCCTGGAGAAGACAGAGCTATAGGTTAGCTCATATTGAACGGGCAAACTACCCTGTAGTCTTTCATCACATACGATTGGGGCTTGAAGCTCGAGTCGAACTTGCTTTGACCTAGAGTAATCTTGATGGCTCGAGGAGACATTGTCCAAGCATACCATTAGAGTCAGTCAAACCCTCACGCTTACCTAGTAAGTGCTAGTGTTCCCCATGATGATCATCAGAGCGCCCTCCACAGATCCATCCGATCATAACATCTGACCACTCCACGCAATGAACGATTCGCTGCTCACCTCCTAGGCGACGGAAAGGAAAGAAGCATACCCTTGTCTAATCACCGTCATTCCACTTGTTGTCGAAGATTTGTCCGACGGCATTAAAAGGAACATCTGGTCTACCATGGACTTTGCAACACGAGAGCAACCTGCCAAGCTGTCAAACTAGAAGTCTTCGGGACATGATTCCAACGCTTGTCCACCCATCCACCCCATGGGGAAGTCAGGCACAACACTGCGCATGAATTTCGAAGTTCATGCCGTGCTGACTGCGAAGCCGCGACTTGTTCTTGCCACGAGATGCTTAGCGAAGCCGGTTAAGCTGAGTTCCCGCACCCTGCACAAGATCTGTTTTGCGTCCGACGGGCCACCCAACAGAAGTCGGTTCCAGAATTGCAAATACGAAGTCCCATGGAACACTCAGAAGCCTCCATGCAACCTTGCGAATCATAAATGGCGGTTCTATACTTCCACGTGCCTAAACATCGCGATCGGCCATCGATACGCGACACATAAGACGCTACGTCAATTAACACTGAGCATTGTAACTGGCACGGCTCATCTCCCAACCGACTTTCGTCTTTCTTCCCCTGCTTCTCTCTTTCCTTTTCATTACTACCTCGCCATCGTGCCCCTGGCCATCCCTGATAGATACAAGGAATGGGGTCTGAGAATGATTGTGTGATGATTACCTCATGCGCAATGCCATGCACGTGATTCCTTGTGCTACCTTCGCTCACAGAGCGCGAAAGTCCCAAGGCAAGGTAGGTGCCAAGGTAGAAAGAATCGTTCGATTTCTAGGTACTCACAGACACAGACAAGGCATTCAAATACTGCAAGAATTGACCAGGAAGAAGCCGCTGTCATCTCATCTCAATCGAAACGTCTCAGGTATGGCATGGCTAGTGGCAATGCTGCCAGTGTCCGATCATCAATCGTTGTTCTTTGTGGTTGCACTGGTATGGTACGTGACCACCGCGACGCCCCTCTCTCTCTCCACAACCAGCTCACGTACGCCGCTGATTATTTTGGGCGAAGCTCTATAAGCGGGTGAATCAGAAGCCAGGAAATCGCGACTAGCCCCATCCTCATGGTCACCACACATCAACGGTCAGAACTCTGTCTCCGCCGCGCTGCACCGATCTGGGAAGTTCACGCAAGCTTTCCGCTCGACCTCATGCGGCAGAACCAGTAGTTCCTCCCAAGCGTTGGTTCATCTGGGGTAACCAGCATCAAGTGGTAGTCATGCGTGGGAAGCATTTTTCATTGCGCGCCCGCTCCTGAGGAGTTCCCGTCTGACAGGGGCTCAACCAGTCTTGCGTGCGTGATGCTGAGCACGGAGACATTCGGTGTGGAGAAGACTTGGCCTTGTACCGAGGTGAGGAAGGAGGACGGGCTGTCGGTCAAGGTCAAGGTCCAGGTCAAGGTCAAGTATTGTTGTTTCCTTGGCTGGTCGAGAACACTGCACGGAGTCGAGCATGACAAAGTTCGCGCTTTTTTACGGCGGTGGTCCGAAGCTACCTTAGCAAACTGGCACACCGACTCCACTGCAAAGATGGGGATGATGATGGGGTCGACGGGGTCGGCAACGGGGTCATCGTTGTGAAGAGAGAGTCCTGAATGTGACAGCGAATTGGAGTTGACGCCAGGCATCCAGAAGCAGAACCAGCGCAGGTGGCTGCAACCCCCTCAGCAGATCACCCCGGACCCTGGTCGGATAGAAGCATCTTGATCTTCTACCTTTCTTCCCATTACGACACCTCCCTCAGATCATCGTCCTTCCATTTCCCCCGCGCTTCGCTTCTACAGCCTGGATCCAATTCCGGATCCTCTTGATCTCCGCTTCCTTGAGCATCTTTAACCTTTCGCCAATTTCTAATTCCATATTGGATTCCCCTTCCACTCAAGTCCTACATCATCTTCGCCATCAACCACGGTTTCTTTCGATCTGTCATAGTGCAGTCTGCGAGTTTCATCCATATCATCACCATTCAACGTTCATCAGCGCCACACTACCGAGGCCTTCAGATCCCTC
Organism: Sarocladiaceae sp. CBMAI 1973; assembly: GCA_021347865.1. Taxonomy (NCBI): domain Eukaryota; kingdom Fungi; phylum Ascomycota; class Sordariomycetes; order Hypocreales; family Sarocladiaceae; species Sarocladiaceae sp. CBMAI 1973. The sequence goes on from WNLN01000035.1 coordinate 159,903, forward strand.
CAATCAGCCGCCCCCCTGCAAAGTGCGCTCCCACCCCCTCGGCCTTTCTTGTGCCTTCGTTGGGACACTGCAACTGAGGTCGAGTACGCTTCGACTTGCCGACCGCACCCTCATCATTACTTCGCTGAGATTCCCACTTTGGTTCTGGGTCCGCCAAGTCAATAAGTGCACAAAACGGGCGGCCCTGTCCCTGCTGCACGTCACATCCTGTGATCGCAAGTGGATTGCTGCCCACGGACTTTCAAAGCATCGCATATACTTTCCCAGGCCTACCTATCGTGGTCGAGACCTTGCCCCAAGCTCTTGACCACCCATCTGACCTGCGATTCGGGCCTCCTCACACCGAACCCATCCGACGTCCACTTATCCTGCTGTTGACTCCCACTCCGCTAGCTGATGCGCTGGTGAGGGGCCACTCGGCATTACCCCAGATTCCATTCACTCCAGCTATATCCTCCGTGCCACAGCCTGTACCTGGTCTGCCTTCCCCAGGACTATGTGTCTGTGATCGACCTCCTCCAAGTCCACAACAATGCTGCTATATACGAGGCTTGCGCCTCCAAAGGTGCCGAAGAAGCGCTCTCGCGCCGGTGAGTGACCTACTTGGAGCTATATCGTCTCATAGGTTCGCGAATCAACTGACAAGCTATGCGCACACAGGTTGTAGCTACTGCAAGGAAAAGGTACGCCGCTGACACACCAAAGCAAGTACAGGGAGGATTGCAATACTGACAGCAGCGTAGAAGAAGAAATGCGACGAGACACGACCAGCTTGCGCAAGGTGTCTAGAACGGGGGCAGGAATGCTCTTATGAGCCTGTCAGACCTCGACAACGACGTAAACGTGATGGAACCAATGGGCTTTCCCTCGATACATCCGATTTGGCGACCGATGATGGCGACTATTCACTTCAATCTCCTGTGTCACCTGGCATGACTCTTCATCAATGGCAACAACAAAGACGTCAGAGTGGCCAAGATGCTTTCGATATGGTTTCTGTCGACGGCAGCGACATGGGAAGCAATGGGCCTCTTTCTGCAAGAAGCTATGATGGAGCATTCGATGGCTCTTTCGCTTGGAGCAACGCCGGTATGCCCTCCCTTAGCGCTGTCGACTCTTCGAGTTTCGACCTGTCCGGGCTTGGTGCACATAACGTACCTGAAGATGACGTCGAGGAGGTGATTCGGCGAGACTCATTCGTCACTCCTCATACCTCATATAACCCATCTTTGGCCTTGATTGCGCCAGTCACGATCCCGTCACCACACCTGGAGTTCTGTGCTCCAGCGTTCGAAGAATTCTCGCAACGGACGAATCGCCGGGCACTAGTTGACCACTTCTGCAACATTTTGTCGCACCTAATCGTGTTCCGCGAGGAGAAAGGCAATCCATTCCAACAGCTTGTGCTGCCGCTGTCTCAAAGCAGTCCTGCCGTCATGGATGCCATTTACGCTTTGGCAAGTGCTCATTTGGAGTACAGAGGAGTTCAAAATGCAGAGAAGAGCGTCTATTTTCACAACCAGGCCATCCAAGGTCTCGCCAGACTCATCGAACAAGGGGGAGATGTCAATCGGAACGAGCTCTTGGCGGCAATCATGCTCCTGGTCTATTATGAGGTGGTAAGTATTGTTCAAGGTGTGCAACGTGTTCTGGAGCTGACTATTCTTAGCTTGTTCAACAAGGGCGCTCGAATATTGTTGATGGACACTTGAAAGGCGCGATGACCATCATGAATAATAGCAAGGCTCGGACTGACCCGACCACGAGCTTCCTTGATCGGGTAAGTGATTTCTTGTTCACCAATCAATTTACTCTTGCTAATCCAAGTTAGGCTTTCCGATTCTACGACGTCATCACAGCTTTGTCATTTGGTACAGCTCCTTTATCTGCTGCTCCGGGCGGCGGCGCACTTGCGCCATTCCCACCACTTGACTCTAGGGGAGCAATGTCTCCAGTTGGGAGCGTTGACGCACTCCTCGGTATGGCGACAAGCCTATGGCCGATTATTCATCGCTTATCCAGCCTGCGCGGGTTGAAAGATCAGCTCGAAGCTGCGGAGGGACGCGGTGATCTTGGCAAAGTGTCGAATCTGCGGACCGAGTTTGAGTCGACGGCGTCGGCAATACAGGTCGCGCTCAAGCAATGGCAGCCTGTCCTGCCACCAGACAGCGTGCTTGCTCGAGATCCAAACGAATTGACAGCAGAAGAAGCTGTCGAGCGTGGACGATTGCAGAGTATCCTGAACAATGCGCTCGCATATCGTCACTCTGCATTTGTGTATCTCTACAGGACCATCCATGACTATCCACGAAACCACGCGATGGTGCAGCGACACGCTCATGTCAGTCTGACGCATTGCGTCGGGACAGTCAGCAATGAAGGTCCAATGGGAGCTTTGCTTTGGCCGCTGTTCGTCGCAGCTTGCGAAGCAACGAGCCTCAGTGACCGGGATCTGGCAAGACAAGCCTTTGTGGCCATCGACCGACGCCAGGGCATGACGAACATCGACAGAGCGTGGAACATTGTTCAGGAGGTCTGGCGGCGTGCAGACGAGGCAGAACGACGACACGAGGATTTATCACAAGGCGATATGGCATCTTTTCTGGGTCTGTCCGGTGGCGGCGATCTGTGGCGCAGAGTAAGCGAAGACATGGGAATGACCATTGTGTTTGGGTAGGCTTGGCGTGATTGGTGTTCGGGGTGGCGGCCATTGGCGTTTCCTGTCTTCTGGGTTTATTGATATCCGACTAATGGACTGCGCGTATCAGTCAGTTGCAGAGGTGCATTTTGGGTAGTCGGAGCGAGGTTTGCTTTCCATGTTCTTAGTTAAACCGCTGCCTTGATTAGTGACCATGCAAATTCATCGATGATGCACCCCCCTCAGCTTCGAGTGTGCTTGTACTTCTCACAGCCGTTCTTCAAAAGTCGACAAAGCTGTCATTAGCTCAACCAAAGGTTGGTAAGCGGAAGTTGAGCCAAATTGAGCAGCCATTGGCCGTGGCTATTCGAGTATCATACAAACGTTGAAATCGTAGGAACGATCCACCAACGGGGAAGATCATCCTCACCACAATACCGTAGCGTCGTGGATCCCCCGATTGCGGACCAGACCTGTGCCGCACAGCAAGGGACCAACCAAATGTGGGCGCCTCGGCGTACCCCAGATTCTCTGGGCCATTTTTAAAGCTCCTTCGAGCATCCCGCGCTGCACACACACTTACGCATCCCCAGCCGTGCGACCCCCTCCATTCCTTGAACGGTCAATCAGCGCTCTCCCGCGTACGCCACAACCGATCACCATTGGATACCAGTATCTACAGGACATCAATTCTGCAAGGCTTGCAGACACCGGTATATCGCACCAGCCGAATGAGGGGATCTGCGAAAGACCTGCCACACTTGACAGCTTCGCCAACCTTGGAACTGGATGCCGTGAACTACCGAGGACGCGAGGTGCAGGCTTCCGGGCCGGCTGCGGCCGTTCGACTGCTTCTTGAGGCAACAGCAGCTGAAGGCCTCGGTATTTTGACGACGATTTCGCTTCTCGCGCAAGCTTGGCGGAACTCGCCATGTGACGAGCGCAACAATGGCCACTGATGATTCGAACGAGATCAAGACACGACCAAGCGCATCCAAGCAGTCCGACACGCTTCCTGCCCCCAAACAGATTCGTTTCGTCAACAATCAAGGACAGCCGCCCTCGAAAAGGCGACGAATCAGTGCGGCGTAAGTGCGGTCCGGCGTCCCTGCGCCTATGGCGCATAGCCGAGGCTCTGGCCGTTAGCTCGAGTCCTATGTGCGGGTTGCTAATTGATGGAATATAGGTGTTTGACATGCCGACGACGGAAAACAAGATGCGCCGGCGAAAGGCCGCTCTGTTCAACATGCACGAAGAATGGCCACGAATGCCTGGGGTATCCCGAGGACAAAGGGGAGGATATTGTCGAGACGAAGAACGGAGCAAATCATGACGGCGCTGTTACTCGAAACGAAGAAGAAACTGGCTATCAACACAGTGGCGCAAAGGCCAATCGAATTGACCACGTCGATATCGAGACCAAGACGAAAGGCAAAGACCACGCTGCCGCACCGAAAGACCCGGGACACACGGAGACACACCCTTCCACTGGACAACCAGGTCCGAGCATACATTCGCGAGTCTTGTCGTCTATATCCGATGGGGATCCTTCATCACCAACCCTTCGTCGGAATAGTCATCACAATCGCGTGCCATACTTTCGTTACTTCGGTCCAACAGCTATCGTCCCTGGCTTCAAGCAGATGGTCGTGTCAGTCCGAGATAGGCATTACTCAAACTCACAGTCAGGCGTATCGCCAATGTCTACTCCAAGCGCAATGATCAGAGGATCAACTACCGGGAGCGATGTTTTTTTAGAGGATGTGCCAGTTTACGACATCAACGACTCAGCGCCTGTGCACCCGGTCATCATCAGTCTGGTCAGCACTTTCTTCTCACATGTGGGCTGCAACTACCCTTTCTTGAATCAACGGAAATTTCTCAGAATGGTCAAGGAGAAGACGGTAGAGCCCATATTGGTCGATGCCGTATGTGCCATAGCAGCACGATTCTCAGATCTCCCGGCCATGACTGGTGGCAATGAGAAGATGCCGCGGACAGACAGGGGCGTGGTTTTTGCACAGAGGGCTAAGGCGGCCACAGTCGATACGTTTCCAGCTCCTTCGGTCGGTGCAGTGCAAGCTTGTTTGCTGATGGCTTATGAGGGCTTTGGTGCAAACCAAGACAGCGCCCTGTGGATGTATCTGGGTCTCGCAATCCGCATGGCAATCGACCTTGGCTTGCAGAAGCGAGTCGGCATTCGTTACCAAGGCGAGCAGGATCCGTGGTACACGCGTCAAAGGAGCAGAGCCAACGGTGAAGAATCCAGCCCCGAGTTGAAGAAGTCAGACATCGATGCCCTCACGCTGGAGGAACAGAAGGAGATCGAGCAAGAGAGGATCGATACGTTTTGGGCGGTGTTCTTCCTTGATCGTGTCATCTCGTCAGGTACCGGCCGTCCTGTGACCTTCCGGGAAGATGACCTCGAGCTGAGCTACCCGCAATCTCACGTCGGAGCTTCCACAGGCTGGCCAGCGCCCTTCTCAGCACTCGTCGAGATCATTCATCTTTACGGCCGAGTCAGCGATGTGCTCAACAACATTCACGACGTCCAGGACTTGACTCAAGAGAAATGGGACAAGTTGCGCAAGATGGAGCACCAGCTCACAAGAGTCTATAAGAATTGGGATCCGAGGTTACAGTTCAACGTGAACAACTTCAAGGCCTATCTAGGACAAGGACAAGGCACACAGGGGATA